>MJUT01003548.1:362024-372816 GCA_002080005.1 Gigantidas platifrons | reverse complement strand
ATTGTCTGGTTTTCTGATTTCAGTTGCAATAAATACATTCTCATTATTGTGTAACAACCAGAAAAAGAGTTTGAAGGTACAAAAGGAGTAATCAGAACACGTCACTTGAACGACAGAAACACAATGCCTAAGCGAAAAAGGACATACAATGAACCATAAACACTTCGCAGAAAATTAGAGATCGAGCAACATGGAACCCATTAAAACCGGGGGTGAACTCGGTTGAAAATGAAAACATAAAATGTAGTCAATAAAAGAAAAATGTAATGTGCCATAATGTAATGCAAGGTAATGTCTAAAAATAAAGTAATATAAAATTCGTACGTATTAAAGTAACTTACAGTTATTTGCATTTAGAACTATAACCTCTCTTTTTGAGCCGCTTACAAGTAAATTAGTTGCCTACAAGACAGTATGACACACAGGAATAGTTTAATAATATATATACAAAATGTAGTTTAATAAATAATATGAACAAATTTACTGCTCATTTTATCAGGATGTATAAAGGAATTTGAATTGAATACTGCAATTTGATAAGCTAATCCGCTTGTAGAAAATATATCGTAAACAAATGAGTGTTATACTTATTTAATTTAAATTTAGAAAAACAGTATCACACTGACCGATTCCTCGCCTTGGGCTGATATGGAAGTCTCGGGATGATACCTGGTCCATATGGAAATGGCCATGTTATAATCTATATTTATCATAATTTATAAAAATAACTACAAAATGTAAATAAATCTGCATATTATAAGCACATATATTTCAATATCATACTTCATGAAATAAAGCAAATATTGAATTATGATGTTAAGAAAATTGTTTATTTGCAGAAGTATCATGGAATATTTAAAATTTAGACATTTTAGAAAAAAAAATGTATTAGATTATTCTAAAATTTAAGATTTTCATATTTCTTATTTACAAAATTATTCACATCTTTTAAATTCAGATGTTTATTATAAATTTTTACAAACTTTTTTAACTAACTTTTAAACTTTTTTTTAACTTTTACAGAATTATGCATTAAGGTTGGATTTCATATAAATTTTTTACAAAACTTTTTTGTTTAATTTAACATTATTATTCTAATATTTTTTGATTTTTTTTCAGTTAACAATTACTATTTTTTTTATATAGAATGTTGTTTTGTCATATCTTTTGTTTTTATTTACAATCTTTTTTATCATATTTTTTTACACTTTGTTTGTAATTTTAATATATCACTTTTCTTAGACATATTGTTTTACATATCAAAATGGTAAAAGAATTGACCAACGCAAATTATTCAGAATACTAATAGCAAATTAGTCTACGAAAAGAAAACACAAAAACAAATAAGAAGTATGTGGTCATGTGTTCTCTTGTATCCAGTATAAATCTAGAATCATGGTTCTCTTCGGGTACTGCGGCTTCTTCAACCACTAAAACTGGTCTCCATGATATAGATGAAACATTGCTGAAAGTGGCATTAAACAAAAATCAAATAAAATCAATGATACCTACTGCGTATTCATTTCTTTTGCAATGAATATTAATGTGTTTATATATAATTACATATTAATAAGAAATCAACTATCTAGCCTTGTAAAATTATTTAAATTCCTGCGCATTCTTTACTTTTGCAGTGATTATTTATGTACCCATTACTATGTTCAAATTCAAGCAAAAATTTGAAAATACCAAAAAAGTAATCAGAAACGTAAATCGAATAAGTACAGACAATACAATGGCCAAGGTAAAAAGAACAAAAGGACAATAATCTTTACATAGAAAACCAAAGATTGAGCAACTCGAAATAGGCAAAGACCCGGTGTGAATTCATGTGTTCTGAACAGTAAAGCTGTACCTGATCCACTAGTGGCACCCGTCATATTACTGTTGTAAAAAGTCCGGTGGTAAGTCATGCATAAGGAAAGGATGGAACTGTGATATGTAACAACGGAACACATGGGGGTACTCAGAAGCCGTAAATCAATGAAGAACAAACAATGATCTCCAAAACACTTTATCTCCAATCAATTGTTCTGGTTGACATTGTGCCGAAACATGCTGATATATTCGGTATCGAATGGATGGTGGACAATCGAAACATTATAGAGTAGTACAGCATTGCACCAATCAATGGTCATTGTTTTTATGACTGTAGCATTTTCATTCAATGAACACACAATCGCAAACACTTAACTAGCCGGTTTGATAATTTCTTTCACGAATGTATGAATATTGATTGATATGTTTAGAATAATTACAACGAGAAATTAAAACTTCCAAATTCAAATACAAAATGTATGCAAATAATCGCTTGAAGGTTGAAGTAGGATACATAAAAATATGCAACAAAGCACAACCGAAAATATCAGCATGCCGAGCTAGAATATGAACTTTGTTGGCGAGTGAGCGAAACGAACAAGTCACAAACTTCATATTCTGTCGAACAGGCTGATTTTTTTTCAGTATCAATCATATTCACATTCAGATGACATGTTTATCATCCTTAAATCAAATATAAACACGGATACGTCTATATTTGTATTTTCGCGGGAAATTTTACATGATTCGAAATATTCAAATTACACTTCCCCAAAAGTGTAGTTCATAAGTAGTTTGCAAATATACCATTCATTTTGTCAGGTCTATATAAATGTTAAGATTGCTGCATTTTTCCTTTAATGGTGATATTCATTGGTTTTGTTTATAACAAACATCAAAGAGACCCATTTTCATTAAAGGCTTTGTTTACCAATGCCGTTCCGGTTTGCAAAACACAAAGGTCACGACCTCCCTTCTGATGTAAAAATTATGACGTCTCAGCAGAGGTTATCAAGAATTGTGTAAAGTACATTTTTGGAGGACGTTTGTTGATATTACTGACACGATAGTTCCTAATTTGATATATGTTTGAAAAAAATAATGTTAACTAGCCAATAGTGTTGATGGAGTTTATTTACTTTTGTAATCTTCACAGGAATTATCGTTTAAATGTTGGGAGAATTTGGTGATAACTCCTGCTGACTGTTGATAAGCCCTGCCCAGCTCACGCGAACTTTGATACGAGTTTTGCTTATGGAGTCAGCAGGTAGATATAGCGGGAGGGAAGGATGATAAAATTACTTAATATAGATACTACCTTTTCTAAGAACCACATCCACCTTTTTAGTAATAATTACATTATTTAGGAACTGTAGATTGTAATAACAAATATATCTAATAAACCATGACAGTGTCGTGACTGACTACTGGAATATCATACCCTCGTGATGGTAATAGTCCATCAACGTAGCTGTTAAACCAGTGATATTGATACAAACGTAGATATCTAAGAAGAGTTTAACATACCACAGAGGTAATCAGAATCCATAAATCGAAGAAGAACAGACAACACAATGGCCAAAAGTAAAAGTACAAAAAGACAAACAACGATCTACAAACATACACATACAACTAAAGCTTGAGTAACACGAACCCCACTGAAAAAACGGGGGTGAACTCAGGTGCTCCGGAAGGGTAAGTAGTTCATGCTCCACTAATGGCATCCCTATTGTTTTTGAATATTGCTCTTAGCATAGCAGAATTTCTTAACATATATTTCAGAAGGCTAATTTAATTCAAATTAAGAAACAAGCAGTATATGTTTGCAATGAAATCCAGTTCTTGTAGCTTGCCCTTAAAATAATATAGTAATATTAAACTGAATTTCTTTAAATATATTTCAGAATTAAATCAAATAAAAAAAAGTATATGCTTTTGCCATCAAACAATTATTTCACATTAAACAATTATTTAAAGAACTTACATTTGACAGCTTTACTACTACAACTACACCACGTAGAAATTAATAACCAAAATGATTCGCATTTGGTTTAAATACCCAGTTTTACAACATTATTGTAATAAGATATCTATCATATATATTTCCTGTGATATTGATATTAATGTGTTAATCTTTAAATGATATATCCTTATTGTTAAAAAAGATTGTGTAGGGTGTAGTTCTTTTTCTCTTCCTCATTTTTTTTTTTTTTAATTCCACGGTTATACCCAAATGAAGTTTAATCAAGACAGATTCAATAAAACTGGTATTTTAATGTTGTTGTTAATAATCAGTATTTCCACATATGCTGGTGCTGTACTGGTTAAACACTGAAACTTTATAAAAAAAAAATGCTACTGATGTTTATGTGTTATATTGTACCCTGTATAATTATAGATTGATTGATTGATTTTTGGTGCTTAACGCCACTTTCAACAATATTTCAGCTATATCATGGCGACCAGTTTTAGTGGTGGAGGAAGCCGGAGTACCCGGAGAGAACCACCGACCATGGGCAAGCAACTGGTAAACTTTATCACTTGCGGTTGCGAGTCGAGTGCATAATTTTTTGTAATTTACAAAGCCGGGCGCGAACCCACGCCGTATTGGTGATAGGCTTGTATGAGTTGTTAGATCCAGCGACCTAACTCACCCGGGCCCCTGTATAATTATAGAAAATATATGTTAGACATATTGGTACAAACGTAGATATCTAAGAAGAGCTTAACATACCACAGAGGTAATCAGAATCCATAAATCGAAGAAGAACAGACAACACAATGACCAAAAGTAAAAGTACAAAAAGACAAACAACGATCTACAAACATACGCATACAACTAAAGATCGAGTAACACGAACCGCACTGAAAAAACGGGGATGAACCCAGGTGCTCCGGAAGGGTAAGCAGTTCCTGCTCCACTAATGGCACCCCTATTGTTTTTGAATATTGCTCTTAGCATAGCAGAAATTCTTAACATATATTTCAGAAGGCTAATTTAATTCAAATTAAGAAACAAGCAGTATATGTTTGCAATGAAATCCAGTTCTTGTAGCTTGCCCTTATAATAATATAGTAATATTAAACTGATATAAGAATTTCTTTAAATATATTTCAGAATTAAATCAAATAAAAAAAAGTGTATACTTGCCATCAAACAATTATTTCACATCAAACAATTATTTAAAGAACTTACATTTGACAGCTTTACTACTACAACTACACCACGTAGAAATTAATATCCAAAATGATTCGCATATGGTTTAAATACTCAGTTTTACAACATTATTGTAATCAGATATCTATCATATATATTTCCTGTGATATTGATATTAATGTGTTAATCTTTAAATGATATATCCTTATTGCTAAAAAAGATTGTATAGGGTGTAGTTCTTTTTCTCTTCCTCATTTTTTTTCTTTTAATTCCACGGTTATACCCAAATGAAGTTTTACCAAGACAGATTCAATAAAACTGGTATTTTAATGTTGTTGTTAATAATCAGTATTTCCATATATGCTGCTGCTGTACTGGTTAAACACTGAAACTTTATAAAAAAAAATGCTACTGGTGTTTATGTGTTATATTGTACCCTGTATAATTATAGATTGATTGATTGATTTTTGGTGTTTAACGCCACTTTCAACAATATTTCAGCTACATCATGGCGACCAGTTTTAGTGGTGGAGGAAGCCGGAGTACCCGGAGAGAACCACAGACCATGGGCAAGCAACTGGTAAACTTTATCACTTGCGGTTGCGAGTCGAGTGCATCATTTTTTGTAATTTACAAAGCCGGGCGCGAACCCACGCCGTATTGGTGATAGGCTTGTATGAGTTGTTAGATCCAGCGACCTAACTCACCCGGGCCCCTGTATAATAATAGAAAATATATGTTAGACATATTGGTACAAACGTAGATATCTAAGAAGAGCTTAACATACCACAGAGGTAATCAGAATCCATAAATCGAAGAAGAACAGACAACACAATGACCAAAGGTAAAAGTACAAAAAGACAAACAACGATCTACAAACATACACATACAACTAAAGATCGAGTAACACGAACCGCACTGAAAAAACGGGGATGAACTCATGTGCTCCTGAAGGGTAAGCAGTTCCTGCTCCACTAATGGTATCCCTATTGTTTTTGAATATTGCTCTTAGCATAGCAGAAATTCTTAACATATATTTCAGAAGGCTAATTTAATTCAAATTAAGAAACAAGCAGTATATGTTTGCAATGAAATCCAGTTCTTGTAGCTTGCCCTTAAAGTAATATAGTAATATTAAACTGATATAAGAATTTCTTTAAATATATTTCAGAATTAAATCAAATAAAAAAAAGTGTATGCTTGCCATCAAACAATTATTTCACATCAAACAATTATTTAAAGAACTTACATTTGACAGCTTTACTACTACAACTACACCACGTAGAAATTAATATCCAAAATGATTCGCATATGGTTTAAATACCCAGTTTTACAACATTATTGTAATCAGATATCTATCATATATATTTCCTGTGATATTGATATTAATCTGTTAATCTTTAAATGATATATCCTTATTGTTAAAAAAGATGATTGTGTAGGGTGTAGTTCTTTTTCTCTTCCTCATTTTTTTTCTTTTAATTCCTCGGTTATACCCAAATGAAGTTTCACCAAGACAGATTCAATAAAACTGGTATTTTAATGTTGTTGTTAATAATCAGTATTTCCACATATGCTGGTGCTGTACTGGTTAAACACTGAAACTTTATAAAAAAAAATGCTACTGGTGTTTATGTGTTATATTGTATCCTGTATAATTATAGATTAATTGATTGATTTTTGGCGTTTTACGCCACTTTCAACAATATTTCAGCTATATCATGGCGACCAGTTTTAGTGGTGGAGGAAGCCGGAGTACCCGGAGAGAACCACCGACCATGGGCAAGCAACTGGTAAACTTTATCACTTGCGGTTGCGAGTCGAGTGCATCTTTTTTGTAATTTACAAAGCCGGGCGCGAACCCACGCCGTATTGGTGATAGGCTTGTATGAGTTGCTAGATCCAGCGACCTAACTCACCCGGGCCCCTGTATAATTATAGAAAATATATGTTAGACATATTGTTTTACATATCAAAATGGTAGAAGAAATGACCAACGAATTTAGACATCACAACAAATTACTCAGAATACCAACAAAAAACACAAAAACAAACAAAAAGTATGTGATCATATGTTCTCTTGTATTCAGTATAAATCTAGAATCAGGTATAAGAATATTTGTATTGAAATAACTTTATTATTCATTGGAATAAACAAGTATCTTTTATTTGCTTTACAAAAAACAGCAAACAATATTCCATTCTGTTTGATACTTTTTTTAAAGTAACGGGTAAAACGGTCTCACATAATGTAGGCAGTGATACATACAGATGTTAGCTAAGACCTTAAAACATCCTATTGATGTTAGAATGTTTGCTACTAAAACATTCACCTTAAAAAAATCATAATTAAATATATATTTTGTTTGCCATTGAAAACTTTAGGCCTCACGATGATCGGTATTAATTCATACTAGATATGGCAACTACATTGACATCAGCTAGCCTAGGTGATGGAGCATATAAACTAAATTATTTAAGCAATAGAGTGGTACAGCTAAATATCGGAAAAACAATTTAACACAAGAAGGTACACAACAAACTATGAATAAATCTTGATATCCTCGATAACTCGTACGTCTAAACAATTAAAGGAGTCAGATGTGTGGCCCTACAAGGAATTAGTACGTTTTTTAGTCCATCAGATTTCAATTTAAAGGTGCCATTAACCAAACATATTGCAGATGGCACAGACATACCACTTCAAAATCCAAAACATTTAGTGGCACAAAGATCTACCTGTTATTCAATGCCTCATCCCCCCATTTAAAAACAGAAACACACTATAAGTATTGGTTGGATGTTCAATTGGTGCATTTGTGTCAATCTGTCTATGGGGGATCAGTAAGTGACCGTCATATACTTTGTAGTTGACAGGAGTAACTTGACAACCTTGTTGACCCAGGTGATTCCACGTGATGGCCGAAAATGGCACAGGTGTACAGGACTAATTGCAATTAATATTTCAACATTTTAGGAACGCAATAGTGTGTCTTCCTAAAACAGTGCAAGGAGTCCAAACAATATCCGGTAAGTATGTCCATATTAACTCGTGATAGGTGGTTAAGCAAAGACATTTAAAGGTCTCATTGCTGCTTAAAATAGAACAGGAACGAAGATTGGCGGTAATATACAGTTGTGTAATGTCAAACAATCCTGTAATCCTGGGATATCATACCCTCGTGATGGTAATAGTGCACGAGCGTAGCTGTTAAACCAGTGATATTGATAAAAACGTATATATCTAAGAAGAGTTTAACATACCACAGAGGTAATTAGAATCCATAAATCGAAGAACAAACAATACAATGGCCAAAAGAAATAGTACAAAAGGACAAACAACGATCTACGCAACATACATATAAAACTAAAGATCGAGTAACGCGAACCCCACTAAAAACTGGGGATGAACGCAGGTGCTGCGGAAGGGTACGCAGTTCCTCTTCCACTAGTTTCACCCCTACTGTTTTTGAATATTGCTCTTAGCAGAGCAGAATTTCTTAACATATATTTCAGAAGCTTAATTTAATTCAAATGAATAAAACAGTATGTTTGCAATCAATCAAGTTATTGTATATTGCCCTTAATATAATATAGTAATATTAAACTGCTATCATAATTTCTTTGAATATATTTCAGAATGAAATCAAATCAATTAAAAAAATTATAAGCTTGTCATCAAACAATTATTTCCTGTCCAACAATTATTTAAAGGGATATTAGCTACGATTTTGACATAAAAAAATTATATGTTTTGGAAATTGTTGAATAGCTTTAAAATGCTGAAATAAAGTTAGCTATTTCACATTAAACAGCTTAACGCCTTTTGAGAACGACAATTACCATCGATTACTTATTTGCTGGCAACCAAATAATTTGACCTCGCTTTTTCCGTAGGAAATTTACCTTACTAAGTGACAGGTAAAAACGAATAATTTGTATTTTTTCGCTTATTAACTGCCAACTTGCATGATTCTTTGTCCGTAATTAACACCGACTAAAAGCAAATTCACAAAAAATAAGAAACTCCGTAAACAATGTGGATGATTAATAAGATGGCGTCCATTTTTTGATCGATCTCAAAACACGACCAGTTGCACGTTTTTCCCAATGGGATAATCCACCTGAAAAATAATTTATCTATTTATTTGAAATATGCCGAAATCAGTATTGAAAGACATATTTACAAGACACTCCTTTTTTAAATCCTGGATATGCTTCTGAATATCACCTTTTGTGTTTTCCTAACCCCGTTATGTTTTTATCGTTTGTAACATTAAATAGTTTCATTGTATATTTTTTTTCTAATTGTGTGTATTGTAAAGCATTTATTTTGTCTATATCTTGCCAAGAAAGAGACATACAACTTGTAATGACGTGTGTCCTTTTTAGTATTAGTATTTACAAATAAAAATATATTTGAATTTTAAATGGTAATTCTATAAATAAAACAAATAGACAATGTAGTATTGTAGCTTGTCTTATCTCGGGTAAAGTCTACATTTCTTTTTGTCTATATCTTGCTAAGAAAGAGACATACAACTTGTAATGACGTGTGTCCTTTTTAGTATTAGTATTTACAAATAAAAATATATTTAAATTTTAAATGGTAATTCTATAAATAAAACAAATATACAATGTGGTATTGTAGCTTGTCCTATCTCGGTTAAAGTCTACACAAATACAGTCATTAAGGCCAACAAGGTCATTTTGGCTTAAGCACCGTTAAACTTTGGATTTCTTCCCCGATGCGCGTATATTTCATAACATTTATAAGTTACAGAAACACGTTTTATTAAGGGATCAATCACATCTGATAGTTTTTATGGGTAGCAAATATTTACGATTTGTCAGATAATGCCCCTTTAAAGAACTTACATTACATAGTTTTAATGCTAGACCACGTAGAATGAATAAGCACAAATGATTCGCCGTTGGAATAAATACCCAGTTTTACGGGCAATATAATTAGATTGATTGACGGGTAGCTTGAAATCGCAGATTGACATTGGGGTGGATACACAACCCTATGGCGCGACAAATACGTACGTTAAATCGGTTCATTCAACCTACTGAAAAATAGGTGTAAAAAAGTAACTATTGATTTTCCGACTGAAAGATCACAAAAAGTGATTAATAGTTATTCATTGCAAAAAGAGTAAAAAGTTACAATATGACATTTGAGCCTCATTTACTAGCGATAAGGTACCATATTTTACTTTGACGACATTTGTATTTAATGTTTAAATATGCGTTCCATAATTTGTATTCAATGTACACCAATAATCTTGATAATTGATGCGATGATATGAATTTACTTTGTATTAATTTAAACTCACTCACTCTGTAATCTTTGTATCATTGGTTTAGAGAAGAAAGTTATTAACATCATTAATAGGTTAATTGTAATGTGTTATTTAATTAGTGTCCAATGGGAGGGGAGATATCAATGTAAATGTACTCCAAATTCACAATTATTTTTGAAATCTAGAAGTTAGAAAACTAAGTAGGAAGTAAAGATATATTTTATTATCATATTTTATGAAAATAGCAAAATAAATCAGTATAGTATAAGCACATATATTTTAATATCATACTTTATGAAATAAATAAAATATTCAATTATGATTTTAAAAAAAATGTTTATTTGCAGAAGTATCATGGAATATTTAAAGTTTATAATTTTTAGAAAAAAAAAAAAATATTTAAATTATTCTAAAATTTTCTAAAAGATTTTCACATTTTTTATTTACAGAATTATTCATATCTTTTAAATTCAGATTTTTAATATCAATTTTTACAAACTTTTCTTGTTTA
>MJUT01003548.1:283721-330156 GCA_002080005.1 Gigantidas platifrons | reverse complement strand
CCACGCAAGATTGAGAATGGAGTGTTGCTCATTGAACTCACATTTGTACCAGAACAATATTGTAGATTCACCTAGCTGTGTTTGTGGTTCGATAGAAACATCTGAACATTTTTTTCTTCATTGTTCTCGCTATAATATCTCCAGACAACGCTATATAAACTCCCTGTAGCTTCCTATACAACTAAATCTCTACATCTTACTATTAAGATCTGATGAACTAACAGCTCATCTAAACTCTGAGATCTTCTTAACAGTTCAAAAATGTATTCTGAGTAATAAAAGATTCACTTCTTAATCTTCACCTGCACGAAAGCTATCCCAAACGCACCCAAATTCCTTTCTCCTCTTTACACAAATTCAATTATAATATAGTAGTGTACGTAATTGTCCTATCTTTCGAAACAAATCATAAAGTATAATGTATAATTTACCTTTAGGAGACGAATTTATATAAGCTCAATAGCTTGTTTTCTAATCCCTTTAATTAATTCAATTGCGGTTGTATTTGTCTCACTATGTATGTAATTTGTGATATGTCTTAATTAATAAAATACGTTTACACTTAAATACATTGTATTTTATTATGAAATACATTTAATATACTGCCAAGACACGGATGCATATATACAGTCCGACAAAAGTTAAGCACCACCTTGTTTCAATAATATATTTTCTAATAATGAACTTATTTCAAATCGGGTTGCTGTTTTCGTTACCTGTACACACATACTTACTTACATGTGAAACAGGTTATTGATCGGTTTTTATTTATGTGTATATGACAGGCTGTGCAAAGTGCCGCGTGTACTTTTCAACATTTGTGTTTGCGAACGAAAGCTGATTTTTTTTGTAGAGTTTTAAGTTTCATTTTCCATTGGTTTGGTATGCTACGGCGAAAATTAACTATACCAGAAAGGTGGGATGCTGTTGGCTTGCATAACGGTGGTCTTAGCCATAGAAGGGTGGCAGACCACTTCAGGGTTAACCATTTCATCATTGTACCAAAGGGAGGTAATCACAATTCATAAATCGGAGAAGAATATACAACACAATAGCCAAAAGAAAAAGCACAAATGGACGAACGATCCACAAAACTTACACATACAACTGAAGATCGAGATAAACGAACCCCACTAAAAACCTAGGAGTGAACTCAGGTGCTCCGGAAGGGTAAGCAGCTCCTGCACCACTAGTGGCACCCATATTGTTATTTAATATTGTTCTTAGCATAGCAGAATTTCTTAACATATATTTCAAAAGTTTAATTTAATTCAAGTTAAAAAAAGCAAATTATGTTTGCAATCAAATCCAGTTGTTGTATCTTGCCCTTAAACTGATATAGTAATATTCAACTGTTATCATCAATTCTTTAGATATATTTCAGAATTAAATCAAATATAAAAAAGTATATGCTTGCCATCGAGTAATTATTTACCATCAAACAATCATTTAAAGAACTTACATTAGACAGCTTTAATACTCCGCCACGTAGAAATGAATAACCAAATTCATTTGGTTCAAATACCCAGTTTATCACGTGTTAATTTTATTCAGATATGGACGGCAGAGCTGTAATCTATTACGTAGGCGTGTAGGAAATATCTTCATATTGTCATTGTTTACATAGTTTTATACATGACTCTTTTCTATCAATTTTGCAATTTACATTAACGGGCTGACAAAATATTTCAGTAAAATGTCAATATGATTTATTTGATAAAATTGTGACGCCTATTTTATTATACGGATGCCAAATATGGGGATTTAGTAATATTAAATTGTTGGAAAGAGTACATTTAAAATTTTGTAAATTATTATTAAACCTTAAGAAATCCACACCAAATTGTATGGTATATGGAGAGCTAGGTGTATATCCATTGTCTGTATCTGTAAAAGTACGTATGGTAAATGTTTGGTCGAAACTAGTAAATGGAAATGAGAGTAAACTTTCAAATACTCTCTATAGATATATTTATTGTCAAAATATGAGAAATGGTTTTCAATCAACATGGTTAAATTTTGTGAAACATGTTTTGGACAATAGTGGGCTCAACAACATTTGGCTTTCGCCGGGGAATTTTAATTATAAGTGGCTAAGCGAAAATCGGAAAAAAATTTAAAAGATCAATTTATTCAAAATGGAGATCAGACATGGACAATTCCTCAAAAGGTATCTGTTATAGATTGTTCTAAGATAATTTTGAATTCGAAACGTATTTTGATATTTTATCCGATAAAGATAGAATAACATTATATAAATTCAAAACTTGTAATCATAGATTGCCAATTGAAACAGGTAGATGGCAAAATGTCGATCGTTCTGATAGAATTTGTCATATTTGTCAAACGGCAGAGATTGGTGATGAGTTTCATTATATTCTCCAATGTAGACAATTACATAATGATAGAAAATTATACCTGAAAACAAAATTTCTTGGTAGAGTTAATGTTTTAAAATTTGGCATGTTATTTCAGAACAAAAACAGGTCTGTTTTTCGAAACCTTTGTAAATTTATCAGAGTTATTATTGTAACAGTAGGTCGTCCTGGTTAATCGTCTATCTCTGTAGCACCTTTTATATTAAATATCTTCCTAATGTGAATCCATCTTGTCATGTGTACTGTGTATAATATGTGAAATGTATTTGAATGATGTTTTTCTCTGTACCATTGTTCTGTTATGGTTTATGAGAATAAAAAATAAAAAAAGACAAAAGAAAAACCACATATACCATATCAGGACGGTTTAAACATTGTCACAAAGGCAACGGGACATATTAAAATTTGTTGAAAATGAAAACACGTACTTGATCCCCAAGAAAGAATCATCAAAAGATCTAACAACAATTGCCAGAAATCCAATACCCAGATATAGTGAAATATTTAGTGAACATTCTTAGTGCATATACTTTAAATGACATGAATGCATACACATCCTTAGAATCGTACAATCAAATGGTGTGCGGATGGGTTAAAGAAATCGGGTTAATAACTTTCGGACAAAATTGCCTGGTGTCTGTCCGTGTTGGACACTCTCAAAGAATGAACGAGACTCCACTTCATCCGTGGTTGATTGCAGAGATAGGGGGAATATTGTAATTGCTGACTGCAACTGTATGTCAGGTCTGGGAGAGTCTTGCAGTCAAGTTGGCGCATTACTCTTTGCGATCGAAGCATCAGTACAGTTGACAAAATCACAAACAGTAACACAAGAGAAATCATATTGGTTGTTTCAGAAGTTTAATTTAATTCAAGTTAAAAAAAAGCAGTATATGTTTGCAATCAAATCCAATTCTTGTATCTTGCCCTTAAAATGACAGTAGTAATTTTAAACTGATATACGAATTGCTTTAAATATATTTCAGAATTAAATCAAATAAAAACAAAGTATATGAATGTCATCAAACAATTATTTCATATAAAACAAATATTTAAATTACTTACATGAGACAATTTTACTACTAGACCACATAGAAATTAATAACCCAAATGATTCGCATTTGGTTTAAATACCCAATTCCCACGTGTTAACTTGATTCAGACATGCTACGTGAGAGCTGAAATATATATCTATTAGGTTGAACTGACTGATATTAGAAAGTAAAAGTGTAATTATATCTCCATATTGTTTAATTTTTGTGAAGAGCTGACTAAAGATTGGGATTCTTATTTTCAATTTGTAATAAACAAATACAAAAAAAGGTTAAAATATCTTTAAATTGTAAATGTTTCTGTGGCAAATTGTATGGTTTCCCATCATCGCTTAGTTCACTTTTAATACAAATATATAATAACCACATCATCATGTATAAGAATATTTGTATTAAAATAACTGTATTATTCATTGAAATAAAAAAGTATCCTTTTCAGAGATATGCTTAAAAAAAACAGCAAGCAATATATCATTTTGTTCGATACTTAACAAAAGATTTGAAATTTGAAATAACGGGTAATACAGTGACACATCATGTATGCAGTTATACATAAAAAAGTTAATCCAAAGGTAAAAATATCCAAATGCTCTTAGAATGCTTGTTACTCAAACATTCAACTTAAATAAATCATAATTACATATATTTGTTGGCCATTGAAATCTTTAGAACTGACGATGGTCGGTATTAATTCATACTAGATATGGAAACTACATCAACAGCACATTTGCATTAACTACCGTAGATGATGGAGCATATAAACTAAATTATTTATACAGCAGAGAGGATCAGCTAAAAGTAATATAGAAATAGGAATATATTGTAATAACAAACATATCTACTAAATCACGCCAGTGCCGAGACTCACTACTGGGAGATCATACCCTCGTGATGGTAATGGTACATCATATTGATCCAATGATATTGATAAAAATGTAGATATCTGAGAAGAGTTTGGAGTTACCAAAGGGGTAATCAGAATCTGTAAATCGAAGAGGAACAGACAACAAAATAGTAAAAAGGAAAAGTGCAAAACTACAAACAACTATCTACGAAACATATACATACAACTAACGATCGAATTACCGGTGGTGAACTCATGTGCCCCGGAAGTGTGAGTAGTTCCTGCACCTCTAGTGACACACCTATTGTTATAGAATATGGTTCTTAGCATATCAGAATTCCTTAGCATATATTTCAGAAGTTTAATTTAATTCAAGTTAATAAAAAGAAGTATGCGCTTGCAATCAAATCAAGTTCTTGTATATTGCCCTTAAAATTATATAGTAACATTAAACTGCTATCAGAGTTCCTTTAAATATATTTCAGAATTAAATAAAATAAAAAAAAATATATGCTTGTCATAAAAAAAATATTTCCTATCAAACAATTATTTTAAGAACTTACATTAGATATATTTAACACTAGATAACGTAGAAATGAATAAGCACAAATAATTCGTATTTGGTTTAAATACCCAGGTCATTCATTATCAGTTCAATAAACGCGAAAATGATCTGGTGGTAAAATAGGGAAATAGTGTCATTTTAATTTTGATTACAATGTTATATGTTGTGAGTTTTGTTTATGGTGCAGGGTTAAAGTTTTGTTTTCTACTGAATTTTACCAGTGAACACAATTCAATCATGTATACATGCTACAGTCTCTTTTGCCTGCTTTTCATTGCGTTAATAATGTCTGGAAGAGGGAAAGATAAAAATAACACGGCGAAGGAAGTTATCATTTACAGAAAAAAGATTCACGGGAAATTACTTTCAGAGGTTTTCATAATCCATGAACATTTTCAAATTTCTTTCTTTCGTCCAATGACATTTTTTTCTCATGGTTAAGGGAAAACGGATTGCTTTCTAAAAGTTTAAAATGGCACTGCGGTAAAACATGTCCTTTAAACAAGAGATTAAAAACTACAGACGGGTATTCCTTTCGATCTTCCAGCGGCCACGAATTTCGAATGAGAAAATATTCATTTTTGTAAGGATCCTCTTATGACATTCGTGACTCACTTCTTTTCATCAAAGAAATTATTTAAATGGCCATACCCTACACCAGTCCGCCAGTAGCATAGGGATATCACGTATGGAATATCACCACACATCTGTCAACTGGGCCAGCTATGTTAGGAAGATATTGTGTAAATTGGTGTATTCCACGTATGAAGATATAATATTTGACGGGAATATCGAAATCGATGAAAGCCTGTCGAAAAGTTAAATACAACAGTGATTATCCTGCCGGAACTAGAATGTGGATATTTGGAATGGCACAACGCAGTTCAATTAAGACAATAATATATCCGGTCGATAAACGGGATGCGCAAACATTAATCCCTTTGATTGAAAAGCAGGTCGATCCTGGAAGTCGTATATTTTCAGACAGTTGGGGTGCCTATCTACACCTCAATGAATTAGGCAATGAACATATTTCAGTAATTCATAAATCAATTTTCAAACAATCATATAGAAATTTTCAAACGGGTGAAATTGTTATATGTACAACAAACAGAATTGAAGAGGCATGCAAATATCCAAAGACCACTTTAGAAGAATAAATGGTACAAATACGGCACATTTTGAGCATCATTTGTCTGAAATTATTTGGAGGAACCATGTACATAATGAAAATATATATGAATTTATTTCCAATTGGTGAAATCAATATTTCGTCTGGACTGTGACCATTGGTATACCTATTCGACGCATATAGTTCGGAGTTGGACACCTCCAAGTAAGGAGGCCGAAGCAGCCTACAAAGTAACTAGTATCCAGGAGAGTGACTCCGAAGAAGAAGTGTCGGATGAGGTAGCAGGGAGCACTTTGGACACTTCTACCCCTGGATCTAGTCAAGGAACTCTACTACTAAGGCAGTGAAACGGGCGAGCAACCTATTACAACTGCCCCAAAACGATTTGCACATCAAGACAGTGACGGAGACGGTGAAAATAGCTTAGCCCATTTACTATTTTCACATGGTCTCAAACGTTTATAAACAAGCGCTGAAAAGAAATGCGGCAGCCAGAAACGCAGAGTTAATAAAAAAAAAACGCCGGAGCAATCCTTTTTCAAAATCTGCACTTGTATTCGATTTTTCAAGCAGTGACAGTAATTTCGTATAAAGGCATGACCCTGCATGTATTTTTTTTTAACAAATGTATTTTTGAACATATGAAAATTAATTTAAGAAAACAGAAAACCTGTTTATGTTTATTCTTTATTGCATTGATTGTGACTTCATTTAAGTTTAAGGTTAAGAAGGCACTTCGATAAAACGCTTAAGTCGATTAACTATTACATTATGTAGCAACTGTAAATATCAATATGTATATAACAAATAATCCCTACAAGTATCGGAACACTAACTATAGAGGATGATACAAGACACTGCCATGCCACTCAGACCGTAAATACGCATTGGACACACTACACAAACAAACACATACATGTATCGTCAATGCGCCACTATACAAACAACTGGTTCTAAAGACGAACAGAACATCGTTTTTATGTGGGCATCGTAACAATTGATTAGACACATTATTAGGAACGGAGTAACAATACGCGAACGAGTGCTTCCCAACATTTTCCATAATCATTCCACAAAATTGTTTACTGGAATAAATTAGTGTCAAGAAGTGAATTTTCGTGATAAAATGCACACATGTTTACCAGTAAGGTGTGCATTACATGTGCAAATGTCAAGTTCGGAACACACGTCACATGTCAAGTGGCCACAGGGTTGAATGATATATTCAAAGTATTTAATTCTACAAATAACACAAATCTGTTTCTGTTTCAATTCTGTATTTTCCTTCTTCAGTTTGTCTACCACTGGAAGATAAAGGGCTTAAGATATAAATCAACTCCAAATATGACACGAACTATATCTGGTAATTATGTAAATCTAATAAAAGCGAGAGAGAACATAGTAACACGCTGTTGGGAAAGGTTCAAAATATAATCGACAAATCGGAGAAATAGAGGGAAAATCGACACCTCTAATACACATATACAACCGCTCACTTTCCCGGTTTTGTCATATACTGTAATACTGTAGTGGTTAAGCTAATTGTATGGACCAATGATGTCCCTATTAATGACATAATGCAGCTATCATTATTTTAAAATTGCACTTTGATTATATATTATCTATGTTCAAATTGGCAACATCAAAATTTGGTGAGAAAGTATGACACTACTACCTTGTTGATTGTAATCATGATGTTCCTGTGGTGATCTGGCAACCAACCATTCATGGCCTTCTGTTGATGCCGAAGTAATGTTTTCTGTTGTACATGTACTGGTTTCTACTGTACAAGATTCAGATGCACTGCTTACTGTTATAGCGTATGCGGATCCAATTTTAAAATAAAATCTGTCCAGCTGAGACGGCTGGTGTAATTCCTACAATATAATACACCTTGTTTAATCACTGCCGTAAGTAAAGTCAGCAATTAATTTGAATAACTGACTGCTATGAACAAGCTACAAAACTGTTTCATTCAAAATGATTTGAAGAAGTGATAACCACTATGTTATATGTCAAACAAAATGCCGGAGTATAGCTGACATATTATTGAAAGTGGCGTTAAACACCATCAGCATAAATATGTAATGGAATTAGCATGCATTATAATTCATCAATAAATAAAACTAGCTTCTGATATCTCTTTGGAAATCCAAAAACGGACGTACATTTACACATGCAACCAATCAGTTCAGCGCTACTAGGTGGTCATTAATAAGGTTAGGATTATGGTGTTTAACGCCATTTTCAACAGTATTTCCGCTGCATCGTGGAGGTAAATTTTATGGGTGTAGAAAACCACCGACATATCGCCAGTCACTAATGTATACTTATTGACTGGCTATGAGGGAATATTAAGTTTATTGACCCCGATATATCAACTATTGCCCGAGGCGAAGCCAATGGCAATAGTTGGTATCAAGGGGTCAATAAGCTTACTATTCCCCGAATATCTAGTTAGTAAGTGTTTTATTATACCGAAAGAGAAACTGACAACGCAGGTCACACAAGACGAAAAAAACACAACAAAAACACAACACAATATGTGTTGGACACCACTATGCACAAACAAATACAAATAAGACATGAGCCCTCCTACAAACAACGAATGTGTTTATGAATAAATAATTGTAAAATAATATTTTAGAATGTTACAATAATATTTCTGGATGGTTTTCCATACGACCCTCTTAATATGAGACATCTACAATTTTTCGAATCCAGTGAATGCAGTGAACGGCAACGACTTATATTTAATGTAATATGTCTAAATAAAGCATCTCTGTTATTTACAAATTAAAACTCGTCTATGGGTGTATATGTGTGTGTGACTTCTCTTCGTTTGAATAAAAATTTAAATTCTCGTTCATCCTATCGGAAAGAAGAAATAAATACAGCGGTTATTTATAAGACTCAAATTAATTATTATTAACAGCACACAATTTATATAAGATACTAAGTGTAACATTTGCTCTGACTAAATCATCTGTGAGGGACGCAAATCTACCTGTCATATTCGAAACGTCTGCACACTTGTAGTGTCTCTCGAATTTTACGAAAGCAGATTAGTTCCGAATGTAATAGTAAAGCCAAGTAACCAATCCGTAAACGGCATTAAAATTCCGCGAAACAATGTGACAGTGTCGGTCAAATAGTTGGAAACTATTGACCGGTGAAGTAAACTTCTCGACATCGCCTGGAAAAATAGTAAAATTATCGAGCTGATTTTTATATAGAAAATTACAACTGAGGTATAATAATAAACTTTTGTGTCACTAATAACTTGATACAAAATACAGTTGTGATACCGGCATTATATTTAAGCTCTTGCCATTTCACACCAATGATCAAAATTCTACTGGCTTTATGGCAACAGAGTAGTTTTACCATTACACATTTTCTGCAAAATAGTATTATACCAACCGCCCGCATATGGAGTTTAATTTTCACACCTCAACCGCTACTCTTAAGTAGTTTACATTCATACTTTTTTCAACGTCACCATATTCTAAGTACTAAACTATTAAATCAAGAATGTTTAAAGAATTCCCTCAAACTATCTTTCAACAATAGATTTATCTTATCATTCACCAATATATAAGCACTAAATAAAAATATCAAATTTTCAAACCGTAATACATACTCAAAGTTTGACATTTCATATAAATGTAAAATATATATAATTTGAGAATTTCGTAGTGACATTACTTCACATTTAATTTACGGATCCCATTTTCATTGTTGTCATCCTTTGCATTGTATTCACCGAAGTCAAGCTCGTCGATATTGGTATCGTTCATCCCCGTTCTATCTGGTGACCATTCTTATGTATGTAAAAACATTTTCATTTTGTCATTTTATAATATATAATTATTTAGTATGCACCACTTGTTTAGAGTGTTGCAATACAGGCACCATTAATACTAATGACAAATGAGGTACCAGCTTTTCTGAGAACCACAATCACCTTTTTAGTAATAATTAAATTATTAAGGAACTGCAGATTGTAATAAGAAATATATCTAATAATCCATGCCATTGTCGAGACTGACAACTGGGGATGATACCTTCGTGATGGTAATAGTCCATCAGCGTAGGTATTGATCCAGTAATATTGATAAACACGTAGATATTTAAGAAGAGTTTGGAGATACCAAAGGAGTAATCATAATCCATAAATCGAAGAAGAACAGACAACACAATAGCCAAAATAAAAAGGACAAAAGGACAACGATCTACAAAACATACACATACAACTAAAGATCGAGTTTAATGAACCCCACTAAAACCCGGGGGTTAACTCAGGTGCTCCGGAAGGGTAAGCAGTTCCTGCTCCACCAGTGGCATTCCTATTGTTTTTGAATATTGCTCTTAGCATAGCAGAATTTCTTTACATATATTTCAGAAGTTTATTTTAATTTAAATTAAAAAAACAGTATGTTTGCAATCAAATCAACTTTTGGTATATTGTCCTTAAAATAATATAGTAATATTCAACTGTTCTCAGAATTGTTTTATATATATTTCAGAATTAGATCAAATTAATAAAAAAAAAGTATATGCTTGTCATCAAACAATTATTTCCAATCGAACAATTATTTAAAGAACTGCATTAGAACGTTTTAACATTGAACCACGTAGAAATGAATAAGCACAGATGATTCGCATTTGGTTTAAATACCCTATTTTACGGGCAATCTATTTGATTGATTGACGGGTAGCTTGAAATCGCATATTGACATATGGGCGGATACACAACTAAATTACGCGACAAAGAACGTATCAATGGGACAAATGAAAAGTATACAATGGGGTGGATTTAAACATGTATAAATTGGGTGGGATTTTGGAAGTTATTTGTCCTATAGCTATGCATAGTTGTCTGGTAATATAATATAATACACGTGCTAGTTAAGATATTTAGTTTTATTTAGGCTTGGTTGATGTACATCTCCATGAAATATCTTCACATTTTAGAATACGGTCTTTTTCGGATAGTGAAGTCTTCGACAGTAATACATTATTTGCCCATATTTCTTTGCGACTTAATTATTTTTTAATGTGTACATGTCGCAGTGTGTGATTAGATTTTACATATATTTGAATTAAGACAAGCAAATACGCATGTTAATTACAGGTAAAAATACAGGAAATAAAACAATCTATCCACTCCATTGAAAAATAGGTGTAAAAAAGTTACCATTGATTTTGCGACTTAAAGACGACGAAAAATGATAAATAGTAATTCATTGCAAAAAGAGTAAAAAGAGTAAAATGTTACAATTTGACATTTGAGCCTCATTTTAGCGATAAGGTACCATATTTCACTTTGACGAAATTTAGTATTTAATGTTTAAACATTATTTTGATAATTTGTTTTCAATGTACACCAATATTCTAGATAATGTGATAATATGTATTTACTTTGTATTAATTTGATCTCGCTCACTCTGGATCATTGGTTTAGAGAATAAAGTTGTTATTAATAATAAGCTAATTGTAATGAGTTGCTTAATTAGTGTACAATGGGAGGGTGATATCTCAACGTACTCAAAATCCACAATTATTTTTCAAATCTAGAAGTTAGAAAACTAAGTAGGAAGTAAAGATATATTTTATTATCATATTTTATGAAAATAACAAAATAAATCAGTACTAGTATATGATAAGCACATAAATCAAATAATCAACTATGATTTGAAAAAAAAAATATTTGCAGCAGCATTATGGAATATTTAAAGTTTAGAAAAGTTTTAGAAAACAAAATATTTAGATTATTCTAAAATTTAAGATTTTCACATTTTTTATTTACAGAATTATTCATATCTTTTAAATTAAGATTTTTAATATAAATTTTTACAAACTTTTTTTGTAAACTTTTAAACTTATTTTTACTTTTACAAAATTGTTAATTAAGTTTGGATTCCATATATGAATTTTTAACAAAACTTCTTGGTTCAATTTAACATAATTATTCTTATATTTTTTTTCAGTTAACAATCGCTACTTTCTATAGACAAATCTTGTTTTGTAATATCTTTTGTTTTTATTTACAATATTTTCTGTCATATTCTTTACACATTTTTGGAATTTTAGTATATCACTTTTGCTTGACATATTGCTTTATATATCAACATGGTAGACGAAATGACCAACACAAATTACTCAGAATACTAACAACAAATTAGTCTACGAAAAGAAAACACAAAAACAAACAAAAAGTATGTGGTCATGTGTCCTCTTGTATCCAGTATAAATCAAGAATCATGGTTCTCTTCGGGTACTCCGGCTTCTTCAACCACTAAAACTGGTCTCCATGATATAGATGAAATATTGCTTAAAGTGGCGCCAAACAAATAACAATAAAATCAAATCAAATAAATGACTGCGTATTCATTTCCTTTGCAATGAATATTACTGTATTTATATAAAATTACATATTAATAAGAACGCAGCTATCAAAGTTGGTAAAATTATTTAAATTGCTGCGTATTCTTTGCCTTTGCAGTGAATATTTATGTACCCATTACTAAGTTCAAATTCAAGTAAAGCTTGAAAATACCAAAGAAATAATCAAAAGCGTTAATCGAATAAGAACAGACAATACAATGACCAAGAAATAAAACCCCAAAAGGACAATGATCTTTTCACATACAACCAAAGATTAAGCAAGACGAAGCAAGCGAAAACCCGGTGTGAATTCATGTGTCCGGAACATTAAAGGTGTTCCTGATCCACTAGTGGCACCCGTCATATTACTGTTGTAAAAAGTCCGGTGGTAAGTCATGAATAAGGTAATGACAGAATTGTGATAACGAAAAACTGAACATATCGGGGAACTCAGAAGCCGTAAATCAATGGACAAACAATGGTCTCCAAACACTGTATCTCCAATCAATTATCTTGGTTTACATTGTGACGAAGCATGTTGGCATAGCAGATATCGAATGGACAATGGATATTCGGGACATTATATAGTTACACCACATTGCATCAATCAAGGTTATTGCTTTGTGTCACAGTAGCATTTTCATCCAATGAACACACAATGGCAAAGCCTTAAGCGGCCGGTCTAATAATTTTTTTCACGAATGATGGTTCTAATTTGAATCTTAGTTAACATAATAGTATAAATATTGATTGATATGTTTAGTATAATTAAACGAGAAATTAAGATTTCAAATTCAAATGCCAAATATATGCAAATAATTGCTTGAAGGTTGAAGTACCATACATAAAAATATGAAACACCACCAAACATTTATTGCTTAGTGGTCACCGTTGCAAGAAAGGAGAAACACAAATCAAATACTGTTATTCATGTGACTCTGTTTTCCGTTTCTATATGAGGTGTTTTACTTGTTTATTACCCTTTTCATGTTAAACATTGTTTTTGTTAACCGCTTTTAACATGTCCTCGCTTCAAATCTGATTATCGAATTACGATAATATATGTCTGTCGAAGTGTTATTTGAAGTGGTATGAGATTGGTCTTTATTGCATAATAAAAGAATGGGTTTGGTTTAGTTTGGTTTATGATGTATAACTCCATTTTAAGCAATACTTCAGTTAAATCGCGGTGGTAAAAAAAGATTGGGAAGCGTGTGCAAATATATAAACTTTATTTATTTACATTATAATAATAAGTCTCTATCCATTCAAAAGCAATATAATTGATATAATGCATTATAAATAAATAGTTCAAATGCACCAATACAAATATAAATTATAATACATAAATTATTTTGTGTTTTTGTTTGTCTCCGTCTTGTGTACCAGTTTCTCTTGATTGTCCATTTTGGATTGTCAAATAAGTATTATCTGATGTTAATTTACACACAAAATAAACAACCATATCAGAGGATGACATACATTATATATGACAAATTAGAATCAGCAAAATAAAACATTAAGCATTTCTAAATTTTGCGAAAATCCTAAATATTTGATAAATATAAATAAATTATTTTAGAATTTCCATTTTCTTCTTTTTTACTATACGCAAACAAACACATATATCATAAATAAGACATGAACACCCCTGCAACCAACAGGAGGTAAATAGAAACCGAACATCATTTTCATGTGGACATCGTAACAATTGATAAAGTACATTATTAGCAACGGAGTAAGAGTGTTTCCCAACATTTTCCATAATCATTCCACAAAATTGTTTACAGGAATAAATTATTGTCAAGAAGTGTATTTTAGTGATAATTTGCACACAGGTTTACCAGTAACGTGTGCATTACATATGCAAATGTCAAGTTCGGAACACACGTCACATATCAAGTGGCCACAGGGTTCAATGACATATTCAAAGTCCTTAATTCTACAAATAACACACATCATCTTCTGTTTTAATTCTGTATTTTCCTTCTTCAGTTTATCTAGCACTGGAAGATAAAGAGTTTAAAATAGTAATCAACCCCAAATATGACACAAACTATATCTGGTAATAATGTAAATGTAATAAAAGAGAGAAAAAAAACATGCTGTCGGAAAAGGTTCAAAATTTAATCGAAAAATCGGCGAAATAGAGGAAAAATAGACACACCTAATACACATCTCACCTTACCGGCTTTTCACAGATACTGTAATACTGTAAGTGGCGGGGTTAATCTAATTTTATGGTTTAATATTTTTCCTCTAAGTTACAAAATGCAGCGATGCTTATTTAAAATTGCACTTTGATTATACAATATCTATGTTCACATTTTGCAACACAAAAACTGAAAATCAGTTTGAGTTTTGCTTAGGTATATGTAAAGCATACACACTTTGACATGATAAGTTTAATTCAATGTATTTTTAAATTTCGTGAGAAAGTATGACACAGAATAGGACTACTACCTTGTTGATTGTAATCATGCTGTTCCTGTGGTGATCTAGCAACCAACAATTCATGGCCTCTTGTTGATGCAGAATTATTGTTTTCTATTGTATATGTACTGGATCTTACTGTAGAAGATTCAGATGCACTGCTTAATGATATAGGGTATGTAGATCCAATATCAAAATATAAGTCATTCTCTGTACGTATTGAAGGGGATGCCATCTGTCCAGCTGAGACGACTGGTGTAATTCCTACAATATAATACACCTTGTATAATCACTGTCCTAAGTAAAGTCAGCAATTAATTTGAATAGCTGACTGCTATGAACAAGCTACAAAACTGTTTCATTGAAAATGGTTTGAACAAGTGATAACCAAGGTGGTATATGTCTACCGGGATATAGCTCAAATATTGTTAAAAGTGACGTTAAGCACCATGCATTAGAATTAGAATTATTAATATCTGAAAAAATAGATAAAACTTCCTTCTGATATCCTCTTTGGAAATCCAAAAATGGACGTACATTTGCTCATGCAACCAATGAGATCAGAGCTACTAGGTTGTCATTAATAAGGTGAGGGTTAGGGTTGCATCGTGGCGGTAATTTATATGGGTGCAAGAACCGGAGTACCCGGATAAAACCACCGACTTGTTCCCAGTCACTGACAAATGTAAAACTGTGATACCCGAAATTATATTTAAGTTCTTAATATTTGACACCAATGGTCAACATTCTACATGGCTTTATGACAAATGTGATGACTGTAGTGTTACCATTACATATTTTCCGCAAAATAGTATTATACCAACCGCCTGCGTATGGAGTTTAATTTTCACACCTCAAACATTACACTCTAACTTGCAGTTTATATTCAGAATTGTTCCAAGCTATAAAACTGTTTCATTCAAAATGATTTGAACAAGAGATAACCAATATGGTATACATTGTCTGTATCACGAAATACAGGAATATAACTCAAATAGTGTTGGAAGTGGCGTTAAACACCATCAATTAGAATTGATAATATTTGAAAAATAAATAAAACTAGCTTCTGATACCCTCTTTGGAAATCCAAAAACGGACGTTCATTTGGTCATGCAACCAATGAGACTAGCGCTACTAGGTGGTCATTTATAAGGTTAGGGCTATGGTGTTGAATATCCACGTTCAACAATATTTACGCTGCATGGTGGCGGTAAGTTTTATGGGCATAGGAAACCGGAGTACCCGGTGAAAACCACAGACTTGTCCTCAGTCACTGTATCACTAATAACTTGATGCAAACAATAGCTGTGATACCCGACATAATTTCGAGGTTCTTAATATTTGACACCAATGGTCAACATTCTACATGGCTTTATGACAAAATAGTATTATACCAACCGCCCCGCGAATGGAGTGTGATTTCCACACCTCAACCGCTACACTCAAGCAGATTTTTTTTATTCAGACTTGCTTCAACGTCACTGTATTAAACTATTAAATCAAGAATGTTTAAAGAATCGCCTAATCCTATCTTTCAAAAATATTTATCTTATCATTCACAAATTATCAAACACGTAACCGTAATATATGCTCAAAATATGCCATTTCATATCGATACATAATATATATAATTTGAGAATGTCGAAGTGACATTATGTCAAGTTTAACTTACGGATCCCATGTTCATTGTTATCATCTTTTGTGTGGTATTCACCGACGTTAATCACGTCTTTCGTCTCCGTTTCATCTGGCCAATTGTTCCCAGCCATATCTTAAATTAACTAAGGTAAAATGTATATGTATATGTGATACTGGAGAGAACTTTATATACATTGTAAAACTTGTGTTAAATCCCATTGCATATATATGACAATACAATATGCTTAAGTCAAAATTTATATAAGTTTTACATTTCATTTTGTCATTTTATAATATAGAATTACTTAATATGAACCACCTGTTGCAATTTAGGCACCATTAACACTACAGACAATTTAGGTACCAGCTTTGCTAAGAACCGCAACCACATTTGTAGTAATAATTACATTATTTAGGAAATGTAGACTGCAATAAGACATATATCTTATAAACCAGGAAAGTACCGAGACTGACTACTAGGAGATGATACCCTTTTAATGGTAATAGTCCATCAGCGTAGGTATTGATCCAGTGATATTGATAAAAACAGAAATATCTAAGAAGAGTTTGTAGATACCACAGATGTAATCATAATCCATCAATCAAAGAAGAACAGACAACACAATGGCCAAAAGAAAAAAGTACAAAAAGACAACGACCTACAAAACATACACGTAAAACAAAAGATCGAGTAACACGAACCCCACTGAAAACCGCGCATGAACTCAGGTGCCATTGAAAGGTAAGCAGTTTATGCACCATGAATGGCACCCGTCGTGTTGATCTAGTTACAAACTCGGTGATACGTCATGAATGAGGAAAGGACCGGGAGGTGTTTCCGACAAATGGAAGACATCTAATTTAGTCTTACACAAAACTGACAAACAGGAAACATTTGTGGAATACATTCTATTAACATTCAATTTTTAATTGGTGAATACGACTTACTAATGGCTAGCTTAATGTCCTTCTTTGATTTGCGGATTCTGAATACTTCCTTTCTATATTCAAAATCATAGTAAAATATCTTTTAGAAAGTATGTATTTTTCATGTGATTGTCCTAACATTTATCCTTTATAGAATACACAGGAACTTGTGATGATCAACTTTCTACTATCCACAACAATATACATTTGTGGATTGTAAGGTAGCGGGTGTTAGAGTTATGGTCATGATGTGTTACGCCACTTTCAACAATAGCTTAGTTATATTACGGCGGTCACTTTTGCAAGTGACTTACACACTTTATCACATAATATTGTATCTAGTACACCTCGTCATAAGCGGGATTCGAATTCAGATCTTTATTGGTGATAAGCCATGATGGAATAGATAGTTGTAAACTCAACAACGATGCGGACAAGATCACTACGGTCCTTGTAAAGATAACGCGGATCGAGACAAAACTTAATACATGTGTATAAATAGTGTTGATCTACAATATGAGACCTATTTGTACATCCATTATGAGATGCTCATCAAGTATTCAAATCAATTCTATCAAATACTATACATTAGAATAATGGGTGAGGAGGTTATCAGCGCATGATATGTACATTGGATCAACGTAACACTCGTGCGAATACAATACGCAAAAATGAAATCAGTTATTAAAAGTGTTTCTCATTGAAAAATTATGTATACAAATAAACATTCTAGAAAACCGAAGTGGCAATCAAAAAAGGGAAATCCATAGAAACTGGCAGCATAGATGAAGAAAACAAAGCAAAAACACAACATAATATGCGTTAGACACCACTATGCACAAACAAACACAAATATAATGATCATAATGCAATGTTTAGAAAATATACAATAACATAGTTTGATAATAGCCTATCGTTAGAATATAATCACATACTTACGGGTTATTTCTGCTATGATATCCTCACAATATCATAATACGTCAGTGTGCCTCATTACCGTACACCTTATGAATGAATCATATGAAGAAAAAAAAGCTCCCATACAGTATATATAAAACTATATCTTGCTATTTAATATTACCTTTTTAGATATACTTCCCGTTTACCTTCGCAGATATTTAAAGTATTCCGATAATAATCAAGCGGGAACGAATGGTGAATGAATAAATAAATTTACTTGTAACATAGATACGCATTTTTCCTTTGATGTTTTTGTCTAGTAATCAACTTAAAATAGTGAACTTTTACAAACCATGGTCAAACATGAACATCTTGATGTTATTCCATGATTTTGACGTCGCATGAGAGTAATAGTTAAGTTTCTATGGAAGTGGGAGGAGCTTAAGTCATGGCTTAATATATAGGTATACATGTTATTCCATGGTTAACGCGGACATCGAAGAGAACACCCTTTTGTCAATCGTGTATTTTCTGCTACAAATCATATATGCCATGGATCTTACTCATGAACTTATGTAAACCAACTCATCCTTCTGATTCGTTGGTTTAAATTAGTTAATTCGTAAGATCCATGGTATATATAATACTTCACAATGGTAAAATTGACATAAATACAATAGGAAAGGAATACTACACAATTCTCCAATTTAGTCGTACCAATTGGAGGCTAAGCGTCGAAAAATCAGGTGGACTCTTGTAAATGATAGGTCAAATAGACTACTAGACACTGTACATGCAACAATCCCGGACTTATACCCGGCAATATATAGCATAATCAGTATCTTACTGGCAATACCGATATCATCTAAAACAAACGAGATATTTGTCAGTGCAAGAAGACTTGTGAAATCCTACTTAAGGTCGATTATTAGCGATGAACGACTGCATGCCCAACTAATCACTTATGCATATAGACAGACATGTGTGAGTCGACTTGGATATGACTATTGGTGACTTTCCATTAACTTGTACAAGTGAATAATTCATAATTAATAAAAGATCAGAGATCAACCTCTATCATACAGAGTTACATGTATCATATGAATGACGTAATCTATGGTATAATCTTGATATTTAAATTTAGATTTTACAGCCAGTTTCCAGTTTAATTTCGATGATAATAAATAAATAGCTATAGTTATTGCCTTTGTACTGCCTCGCAAAAATAATGGACTACAGTTGAATTAATCATCAGTGTATTCATCGATGACACAAAGTTAGCATGAGTTGTACATATACACAAAGATGGGTGTTCAAAATATGAAACATGATGAGTGTGAGCGTATTGAATGTTCATATGATGAGTGGAGTAAAACTAAATGTGGTAAAAAGCTGAAAATACAAAAAAAAATACAATATATAACCTATTATTACCTACACAATGAACAATAATTATAGCAGTTTTGGCGTTCCATACATTTAGAACATTGATGAACATAAGTAGTCCAGAAAATGTATATAACGCCTAATGTAGGTGTATATTTGCAATTAAGTGTATGCATTGTGCAAAATAAATATTTATATTCATTACACTTTTAGTACTTGTCCAGTCAATATTTATGAACAAATTACATATTCCAATGATTCCTATTGCGTATTCATTTCCTTGCAAAAAATATCAATGTACTTATTACATATTAATAATATTAATATGAATAGGTATGTGCCCATTACTATATTCAAATTCAAGTAAAGTTTGACAATACCAAAGGAATAATGTCAACATAAATCGACGCAGGACAGACAATGCAATGGCCAAGGGAGAAAAAAAAAGAACAAACGGACAATGATCTACAAAGCTATACACAGAAAATAAATATTGAGCAAAACGGATAAAAATAAACCCACGGGTGAATTCATGTGTTCTGGACAGCTATGATCTTCCTGACCTACTAGTGGCATCCGTCAAATTACTGTTGTGAGAAATCCTGTTGTAAGTCATGAATAAGGAGAGGATGTTGATAACGATAAAGGAAACATATCAGTGTTCGTGTGTGACAAATATATTACGGAGGTGTTAACTAAGTAATGGTGTGAACGAATAACATTTGAAGTGATTGCTTCCATTTATCCACTAGGAACCGTTGGATCAGAAGAATGCGTGTTACCAGCAACCCGTTATCTTAGGAATGAATATCTACGTACCCATAAGAAGATTTTGAAGATACCAATCAGAATCCGTAAATCAAAAGACAGATAATGCAATGGTTAAAAGGAAGCGAACAAAAGGACAAAGAACGATCTACAAACCACTACACAGACACCTAAAGATCGAGCAGGTTCTCCGGAAGGATTAGCAGTTTCTGCTCCATTGGTGACAGCCGTCATATTACTGTTCAACGACACACACATCATCTGCCATGAAAATCGTGTTGGTCACAATGGCAAAACATATTTAAATTACATATTTGCGCACACAGTTCATTTGCAATGAATGGTTATGCACCCTTGCCTATAAATAAAAGCACACGTATCTATTCCAATTATAATTGTTGCGTTCTGATTTTCTTTTAAATGGTAATGATGTACCCATTACCTATTCAATAATACATGCTTTGTGCAAATTGCAATTGCACTAAATATCCATGTACCAATTGGCTATTCAATAAAGCTTTGAGTGTGCCTTCGGTTTTCTCGTTCGTCTATTTGAAAATATCAAATCCAATAAAAGGTTGAGTGTATCTTAGTTTTTCTCTAACATTTTCTTGAAAATACCAAAGGAATCCTTTGAAGCCGTAAATCACTGAAGGACAAACAATGACCTGCAAAACAGTATAGCTCCTATCAATTATCTTGGTTTGCATGATGCCGAAGCAAGTTAGTATAGCAGATATCGAATGGATGATGGATATTCGGGACATTATATCGTTACACCACATTGAGCAAATCAATGTTATTGGTTTGTGTGACAGAGCATTTTCATCCAATGAACGCAAAGGGTATACACTTCAATGTCCGGCTTATAATTTGATTATATATCAATTCTTTCACGAAAGATGGTATCTAGAACGATTTTCAGTTAGTGTAAACATATGTTTTTAATCAATGCATATGAATATAGTACAACAATTTAAATACAACAATAGTAATGAATATGAATTAATTAAGGGGATCCGAAAACAAGTTATTAAACTTATATAAATCCGTATCCCAAGTTTAATTAAATCTACTTTTAATTATCTCAGAAGTTAGATTACGTTGTAAAGATCATTAAAAAAGATAATTGTATTTTACACTATAGGGGATGAATTGTGCAGGAAAGTGAAAGGGGTTGGTGAATTGTGAATTACGGGGTAAATCGTTTACTACTTAAAATGAACTTTTGTACTGAGAAGAAGATTCCTGTGTTGTGGCTAATAGTTAAGTCATTAGATCCTACCAATAGAAGTCCAGTGGACAAAGGATTTTCAGTTAACACAATTGTATAAATAGTGATTGATATGTTTAGAATAATTACAACGAGAAATTAAAATTTCCAAATTTAAATACAAAAAGTATGAAAATAATCACTTGAAGATTGACATAATAATATGAAACGACACATATCGTGGTCACGGTTGCAATTGAGCATTAACTTCAAGTCATGTGACTCTGTTTTCCTTTTCCAGATGAGGTGTTTGTCACGTTTATTACCTTGTCACATTTAGCCTTATTTTTGCTAACCACTTTTAACACGGACCCTGGTCAACTGTGATTATCGAATTATGATAATATATTTATTTCGAAGTGTTAATTGAAGTGGTATGAGATTGGTCTTTATTGAATAAGAAAATAATGGAAAGCGTTGGAAAATATATAAACTTTATTTATTTACACATTAGCAATAAGTCTTTGTTCATTTATAGGCAATACAACTTATATAATACATCATCAATAAATATCTCAAAATGCACCAAATTGAATATTAATGATAATACATCAATTGTGTTGTGTTTTTTTGTTGTTTGTCTTCATCTTTTGCACCCTATGTTTCCAGTTTCTCTGGATTGTCCGTTTTTAATTGCCCATAGGTATTCTCTGATGTTTATTTGCACACAGAATAAATCTTATAGCAAAATAGTTGAAAGAGGTAAAATTAATACACATCATAGGCATACACATGGTCGATACACCTAATACACAAACACATGATTGATACACCTAATACACAAACACATGATCGATGCACCTAATACTCAAACACATGATCGATACACCTAATACACAAACACATGATTGATACACCTAATACACAAACACATGATCGATACACCTAATACATAAAAAAACATGATCGATACACTTAATACACAAACACATGATCGATACACCTAATACACAAACACATGATCGATACACCTAATACACAAACACATGATCGATACACCTAATACACAAACGCATGATGGATGCACCTAATACACAGACACATGATCGATACACCTAATACACAAACACATGATCGATACACCTAATACACAAACACATGATCGATACACTTAATACACAAACACATGATCGATACACCTAATACACAAACACATGATCGATACACCTAATACACAAACACATGATCGATACACCTAATACACAAACACATGGACGATACACTTAATACACAAACACATGATTGATACACCTAATACACAAACACATCATCGATGCACCTAATACTCAAACACATGATCGATACACCTAATAAACAAACACATGATTGATACACCTAATACACAAACACATGATCGATACACCTAATACACAAACACATGATGGATGCACCTAATACACAGACACATGATCGATACACCTAATACACAAACACATGATCGAAACACATAATACACAAACACATGATCGATACACCTAATACACAAACACATGATCGATACACCTAATACACAAACACATGATCGATACACCTAATACACAAACACATGATCGATACACCTAATACACAAACACATGATCGATACACCTAATACACAAACACATGATGGATGTACCTAATACACAGACACATGATCGATACACCTAATACACAAACACATGATCGATACACCTAATACACAAGCACATGATCGATACACTTAATACACATACACATGATCGATACACCCAATACACAAACACATGTTCGATACCCCTAATACACAAACACATGATCGATACGCCTAATACACAAACACATGATCGATACATTAAATACACAAAAACATGATCGACACACCTAATACACAAACACATGATCGATGCACCTAATACACAAACACATGATCGATACACCTAATACACAAACATATGATCGATGCACCTAATACACAAACACATGATAGACACACCTAATACACAAACACATGATCGATGCCCCTAATACACATACACCTGATCGATACACCTAATACACAAACATATGATCGATGCACCTAATACACAAACACATGCTCGACACACCTAATACACAAACACATGATGGATGCACCTAATACACATACACATGATAGATACACCTAATACACAGACACATCATCGATACACCCAATGCACAAACATATGATCGATACACCTAATACACAAACATATGATCGATATACCTAATGCACAAACACAAGATCGATACACCTAATAAACAGACACATGATCGATACACCTAATACACAAACACATGATCGATACACTTAATAAACAAACACATGATCGATACACCTATTACACAAACATATGATCGATATACCTAATACACAAACATATGATCGCTGACTTTCCTGGCTTCTTACAGCCACTTCGATAAAACGTCGCGTGTTGAAATAGGTTTATGGACCCGAACCTATCTTCTTAGTGTAATGCATTATATTATAAAAATATCGACATAAATGATAAAAAGATATGTAATGAAAACGTAAATATCAACGTGTTTCTGGAATAAACTTCATCGTACGTTCATAATCAAAAGATTAGAAAGCCAAATAATTTACATGTGATTGTCAAAGGGCCTACATACACATGAGGCACGATAAACTTAATTTGATTAAATATTACATTATTTAGGAAGTGTAAAATTCAACAAATATAACAAATAATCCATGTAGCTTTCGGAACACTAACTATTGGGGGATCGCACCTTTGGAGACTCATATTCCATCAACCCAGTGATTGACATGAAAACATATGTATAGAATTTTACTGCGCATTTAGTTCTTACAGTTGATAATTATACTATCAATGTGCACTGTTGAAATAAACATTAGAGAAAACAGAAATGGCAATCAAGAACGAACAATCCAGAGAAACTGGCAACATTGAGCTCACAAGACACATTCCGAAGACAAACAAGCCAAAAAAAAAAACACAACACAGAAGACTAAAAAGTTGAGCAAATACCAGAGGTGAACCCAGACACCCTCCAGGGAAAAGCGCTCCCGCCTTCCACAAGACACCGATATGCTACACATACGGTTAATACGCAAGCAAACACAAATAAAGTAAATAAGACTTGAACCCTCCTACAAATAACTGAAATTAAAGACGAACCGAACATCATGTTTATGCGGAAAATTATTAGTAACGGAGAAAGAATTCGTGAATGTTCAATCATTGCTCTAGAACAGTGCTCCTAACGTTTTCTATAATCATTCCACAAAATTGTTAACTTATCGTGATAATATGCACACATGTCTACTAGTAACGTGTGTATTACATATGCAAATGTCAAGGTCGGAACACACGTCACATGTCAAGTGGCCACATGGTTGAATAACATATTCAAAGTCTTTATTTCTACAAATAACACACATCTTTATCTGTTTCAATTCTGTATTTTCCTTCTTCAGTTTATCTAGCACTGGAAGATAAATGGTTTAAGATATTAATCAAATACAAATGTGACACGAACTATATCTGGTAATAATGTAAATCTAATAAAAGAGAGAGGGAACATAATAACACGCTGTCGGAGAAGGTCCAACATTTATTCGACAAATCGGAGATATAGAGGGAAAATCGACACCCTAATACACATATACATGACCGGTCACTTTACCGGATTTTTGCAGGCATTCTAATCCAAAGTGGCAGGGTCAAGCTAATTCTATGGACCAATGATTACTGTCTTTGTGAAATAATGCAGCTATGCTTATTTTAAAATTGCACTTTGATTATATAATATTTTCAAATTGGCAACTAAAGGAAACTAAAATCAGTTGGAGTTTAATATTTTGATATATATGAAACGCATGCACACTTGTGACCTCATAGGTTAATTCAATGCATTTTTTAAATTAGAAAGTATGACACAGTATAATGCTACTACCTTGTTGGTTGTAATCGTGCTGTTCTTGTGGTGATCTGGCAACCAACAATGCATGGCCTCCTGTTGATGCAAAATTATTGTTTTCTGTTGTACATTTACTGCCTCCTTCTGTAGAAGATTCAGATGCACTTCTTACTGTAATATTGTATGTAGATCTAATATCAAAATTTGGGTCATTTTCTCTACGTAATGAAGGGGTTGCCTTCTGTCGGGTTGGGGAGGCTGGTATTATTCCTACAATATAATATACATTCTCTTAGTGAAATCTGCAATTAATTTGAATAAATGACTGCTATCAACAAGCTACAAAACTCTTTCATTCAAAATGATTTGAACAAGTGATAACCAATATGTTATATGCCTAACGGATTACCACAGCGATATAGCTGAAATATTGTTGAAAGTGGCGTTAAACACCATAAACCTAAATCTCTAGCGGGATTAGTATGAATTAGGAATGAAAATATTTAACAAATAAATGAAGCTAGCTTCTGATAACACCTTTGGAAATAAAAGAAAAACACGAAAAAAAAACGGCCGTATATTTGTACATGCAACCGATGAGATCAGCGCTACTAGGCGGTCATTGCATCGTGGTGGTCAGTTTTATGTGTGTAGGAAAACGGAGTACCCGCAGAAAACCACCGACCTGTCGCCAGTCACTGACAAACTTTAGTGTCACTAACAACTTGATACAAAATAGAGCTGTGATACCCTACATTATGTTTAATATTTTAACATTTGACTCTAATGGTCAACATTCTACATGACTTTATGACAAAAGCGATGACTGTAGTTTTACCATTTCACATTTCCCGCAAAATAGTATTCTACCATCCGCCCTGCGTATGGAGTTTAATTTTCACACCTCAACAACTACTCTCAAGTAATTTATATTCAGACTTGTCTCAACGTTACTGTACTAAAATATAAAGCCAAGCATGTTTAAACAATTCGACTCACCCTATCTTTCAAAATATCTAGTTATCTTATCATTCACCAATATATAAGCACTAAATAAAAGTATGAAATTATCATACGGTTTCATATAGATATAAAATATATAATTTGAGAATTTCGTAGTGATCTTACTTCAAATTAAACTTACTGATCCCATTTTCATTCCTGTCATCCTTTGCTTTGTATTCAACGAAGTCAAGTATGTCTTTCGTCTCCGTTTTGTTTGTCCAATTGTTTCCAGCCATATCTTAAATTAACTAAAGTAATATATTTATATTTGTAAAGACATTTCATTTTGCCATATCATAATATAGAATTACTTAATATGCACCAATTGTTGCAATTCAGGCACCATTAACACCAAAGACAATTTAAGTACCTGCTTTTCTGAGAACCACATTCACCTTTTCTGAGAACCACATTCACCTTTTCTGAGAACCACATTCACCTTTTTAGTATTAATTACATTATTTAGGAACCATAGATTTTAATAACAAATATATCTAATAAACCATTACAGTGACGAGACTGACTACTTGGATATGATGTTAACAGTGTAGGTATTGATCTAGTGATATTGATAAAAACGTAGATATATAAGAAGAGTTTGTAGATACCAAAGGGAGGTAATCATAATTCATAAATCGGACAAGAATATACAACACAATAACCAACAGAAAAAGCACAAATGGACGAACGATCCACAAAACTTACACATACAACTGAAGATCGAGATAAACGAACCCCACTAAAAACCTGGGAGTGAACTCAGGTGCTCAGGAAGGGTAAGCAGCTCCTGCACCACTAGTGGCACCCCTATTGTTATTTAATATTGTTCTTAGCATAGCAGAATTTCTTAACATATATTTCAGAAGTTTAATTTAATTCAAGTTAAAAAAAAACAATATATGTTTGCAATCAAATCAAGTTCTTGTATTTTGCCCTTAAACTGATATAGTATTATTCAACTGTTATCAGAATTTCTTTAGATATATTTCAGAATTAAATCAAATATAAAAAAGCATATGCTTGCCATCGAGTAATTATTTACCATCAAACAATCATTTAAAGAACTTACATTAAACAGTTTTAATACTCCACCGCGTAAGATTGAACAACCCAAATGATCCGCATTTGGTTTAAATACCCAGTTTATCGTGTTTATGAATTTGATTCAGATATGGACTGCAGAGCTGTAATATATTAAGAATGCGGAAGTGTAGATGATATCTCCATATTGTTGCGTGCGTGTACCAAAAGCTAACTGATGTGAGCTAGTCATAAAATTGTATTCTCAGTGTAACGTCCATGAGATCACATGAAAGAACTATCTTAAAACAGGACGGAGAATATCTTAAAGTGTAATTAAACCCTGCTATGGTTACCCCTAAAGATGACAAGTGAAACAACAATTACAGTGAATTAATTTCTAAAATGTTACTATTTTGTATAAAGAAATGTACAGCAAACGCAACTTATATAAAGGTCCATACTGGTTTTTGGTGACTATATAAGACATACACATTTATAACAATTCAACAATTTATTAACAATTAATGCATATGAACTATGTGTATTAATTCTGTGTGGCACGTGCGGTATTCTGAAGCACTGGCATAGATAAGGAATGTGCATACAAACAGTCAAATACTGTTTCTGTCACACAAATTACTCCGACATTGCCCAAGTAGCACACATCAATAAAATAATTTCAATTCTCAACCTAAGTCTGAAGTATTAACTGTACAAGCTCCTATATTATGTGAGCTTCTAATGCAGGCAAGGTATATTTTATCCCTTAACAAAATTATGAATAAGTTATAAATAAAATTTATAACATTTGTAGATATTAAAATGAATTATGCTATAGTGAAGAAGTTCCAGAATTATTACCTAGCAAAAAATATGTATACGGGCTGATTTATATTATCCAACAAATACCACTCCTAGTGATATATAGCTAGTGTCAGTTATTAGCTGTCAAGTGATCAGAGGGATCTATTTTGGATCTTACCAGCTAACCACAATAATAAATCATGAATTCAATTTTATCTTTTACATAAAAATTATGAAATAATTAATTTCTAGAAGTTTATATCATTTAACAGTACCATACCTTACAATGATCTGCAGATCTATTATTGATTATCCACCTATGATCAAGGTGCACTATTGTGAAACTGATATACACTAGAAATTTTCAATTAAATGAAAAAAATATACTTTTAAAAGAATTTAACCATTACTTTAATTTTTAAGAAGAATTAAATAAAACAATAAAAATATTCACTATACCTTTTCTAGCATGTTTCCTATTACACGGGCCAGCTTCCTTACTTAATTTCTTGTATACTTTTAACGTGGAGTCCTCTGCCTAAAGTCACAGACTGCCAACAAAGCAATTCAGCAAGCTATTATATTTACCGCGCCCATTTGCAATACCTCGGGCTTTATCGAAATCATGTTTTGGCTTCCATAGAAACACCAATCAGCGTTACCTTGCCGCAAGATGTCGGCGAGTACAGTATACCCCCTTTTGCTTGNCTTCTCTTAGTGAAATCTGCAATTAATTTGAATAAATGACTGCTATCAACAAGCTACAAAACTCTTTCATTCAAAATGATTTGAACAAGTGATAACCAATATGTTATATGCCTAACGGATTACCACAGCGATATAGCTGAAATATTGTTGAAAGTGGCGTTAAACACCATAAACCTAAATCTCTAGCGGGATTAGTATGAATTAGGAATGAAAATATTTTACAAATAAATGAAGCTAGCTTCTGATAACACCTTTGGAAATAAAAGAAAAACACGAAAAAAAACGGCGTATATTTGTGCATGCAACCGATGAGATCAGCGCTACTAGGCGGTCATTGCATCGTGGTGGTCGGTTTTATGTGTGTAGGAAAACGGAGTACCCGCAGAAAACCACCGACCTGTCGCCAGTCACGGACAAACTTTAGTGTCACTAACAACTTGATACTAAATATAGCTGTGATACCCTACATTATGTTTAATATTTTAACATTTGACTCCAATGGTCAACATTCTACATGACTTTATGACAAAAGCGATGACTGTAGTTTTACCATTTCACATTTCCCGCAAAATAGTATTCTACCATCCGCCCTGCGTATGGAGTTTAATTTTCACACCTCAACCACTACTCTCAAGCAATTTATATTCAGACTTGTCTCAACGTCACTGTACTAAAATATTAAATCAAGAATGTTTATACAAATCGACTCATCCTATCTTTCAAAATATCTAGTTATCTTATCATTTACCAATATATAAGCACTAAATAAAAGTATGAAATTATCATACGGTTTCATATAAATGTAAAATATATATAATTTGAGAATTTCATAGTGATATTACTTCAAATTAAACTTACTGATCCCATTTTCATTCCTGTCATCCTTTGTTTTGTATTTATCGAAGTCAAGTATGTCTTTCGTCTCCGTTTCATTTGTCCAATTGTTTCCAGCCATATCTTAAATTAACTAAAGTAATATATATATTTGTAAAGAAACATTTCATTTTGCCATATCATAATATAGAATTACTTAATATGCACCAATTGTTGCAATTCGGGCATCATTAACACCAAAGACAATTTAAGTACCAGCTTTTCGAAGAATCACAACCACCTTTTTATGAACTATAGATTTTAATAGCAAACATATCTAATAAGCCATGCCAGTGTCGAGACTGACTACTGGGAGATCATACCCTCGTGATTGTGATAATCCATCAGCGTAGCTGTTCATCTAGTGATATTGATATAAACGTAGATATATAAGAAGAGTTTGTAGATACCAAAGGGAGGTAATCATAATTAATAAATCGGACAAGAATATACAACACAATAGCCAAAAGAAGAAGCACAAATGGACGAACGCTCTACAAAACATACACATACAACCGTAGATCGAGATAGGCGAACCCCACTAAAAACCTAGGAGTGAACATAGGTGCTCCGGAAGGGTAAGCAGCTCCTGCACCACTAGTGGCACCCCTATTGTTATTTAATATTGTTCTTAGCATAGCAGAATTTCTTAACATATATTTCAAAAGTTTAATTTAATTCAAGTTAAAAAAGCAATATATGTTTGCAATCAAATCCAGTTCTTGTATCTTGCCCTTATACTGATATAGTAATATTCAACTGCTATCAGAATTTCTTTAGATATATTTCAGAATTAAATAAAATATAAAAAAGTATATGCTTGCCATCAAGTAATTATTTACCATCAAACAATCATCTAAAGAACTTACATTAGACAGTTTTAATACTCCGCCACGTAGAAATGAATAACCCAAATGATTCGCATTTGGTTTAAATACCCAGTTTATCACGTGCTAATGTTATTTAGATAGCTGTAATATATTAAGCAGGCGGGGGTGTATATGATATCTCCATATTGTCATTTCTTATGTCGTTTAACGAATGACTCTGATTATTTTTTAATGTAAATAATGAGTGACGAGCTGACAAAAGAAAAACCAAATATACCATATCAGGAAGGTTTAGACATTGTCACAAAGGCAACGGGACAAACTAAAATTAGTTGGCAATGAAAACACGTACTTTTATCCCCGTCGAAAGATCTAAAAACCAATTGGCAGAAATCCAATTCCCAGATATAGTGAATTATTTAGTGAACATTCTTAGTGCATATACTTTAAATGACATGAAAGCATACAAATCCTTAGAATCGTACAATCAAATGGTGTGCAGATGGGTTAAAGAAATCGGGTTAATAACTTTCGGACAAAATTGCCTGGTGTCTGCCCGTGTTGGACACTCTCAAAGAATGAACGAGACTCCACATCATCCGTGGTTGATTGCAGAGAAAGGGGGAATATTTTAATTGCTTACTGCAACTGTATGTCAGGTCTGGTAGAGTCTTGCAGTCATGTTGGCGCATTACTCTTTGCGATCGAGGTATCAGTAAAGTTGACAAAATCACAAACAGTAACACAAGAGAAATCATATTGATTGTTGCCCTCTGCAGTACAGAAATTAGAAAAAAAAAATGATTTCACATCGGCAAAATTGAAGAAGTAACAGCTTGATACTGCAATCAGTGACAGTGCTTCAGGTACAGTAACACAACTTCATAAATAAACTTCAAAAACTTGCGCAGAAAATACCACCTCCTAGTGAAATGGAACTATCAAGCTTTTTTGCAAGGTCTCCATGAAACAGGAACTAAGCCAGTTTTGCTTTCACTTATTCCGGAGTTTGCTATTCATCATAAACCAAATGCATTGGACAAGAAAATTCATTTGGTATTAACCGAAGTGAGAGATTAAAACTTCATAAGTGTTAAAGGGGACATATTACTTTCGCATTGTGACGAAATTTTCAATACATTGATGATGATGAGGGTAAAAATGTAGAAGAGGCAAGAATAAGCTCAATGTAGAGAGTGGCACCGATTTAGGACAGGTCGAATAACGGTTTCCAAAATGAAATCAGTTTCCCATACTCAAGTCATGAAATCTGCACAAAGCTGAATAACATCAATCTGCTTTCCATCAACCATCAAATTCAGCCATAAAGCAACTCGCTGGAATGTGAATACGAAATGACTGCTCAAATGGAATATGTAGAGTGCATGCCGAATAATCATGAACATTTTGAATTCAAGGACTGTGGATTAGTTTTGAATCATAGGTGTCCATATCTTGGTGCATCAGCTGATGGCATAGGGAACTGTTCCTGTTGTGGAGAGGTTTGTTTCGAAATAAAATATCCATTTTGTAAAAGAGACGCTAAACTCAATATCTCACTTGACAAAAAAGACTGTTTAGAAAAGCGAGATGGCATATTAATTATAAAAAAAACACATCCATACTATAATCAGCTGCAATGCCAGTTCTTAATGTGTGAAAAGAAATTTTGTGACTTTACTGACCGAGGTTGATTTTCATGTTGAAAGGATAGGAGTTGACAGTGAGTTTTGTAGCTATACTCTGAACAAGTCCAAATTATTTATTCTGAACGCCATTTTACCTGAATTAGTTGGAAAACTGTTTTCCAAACCGTCTCTTGAGATGTCTGTGACCACTGATAATGCTAATACTAGCGACATGACTGCTACAGCTTGAGCACCTAGCATAAACATGCTGTTGATGGAAGCTTCAATGAGAAATGTTGCCAATGAAGATACATTAAATGACACTGCAGATGCACAACAAACTATTTGTTCTTGTCAGATGGTGTATAATCAAGTGAAAGATGATGTGATTGGATGCGACAATGAGAATTGTCCTTTAAAATGGTTCGATTTCAAATGTGTAAATATCAGACGTGTTCCAAAGCGCAAATGGATTTGTCCTACTTGCCTAAAACTCTCGGAAAAGTGAACAAATAAATAAATGTAACATATATTTTCAATCATTTTCTGTATAGAAGTATTACTTTTCAATGTAAGAAGAGTTTAAAGACACCAAAGGGGCAATCAGAATCTGTATATCGAAGAAGAACATACAACACAATGGCCAAATACGATGAGTTACATGACTGGTGCCACATGCAGAGCAGGATCTGCTTGCCATTCCGGACCCCTGTAAGTTTTCAGCTTTATTGATTTTTCTCCATCTTTAGTTTTCTGTGTTATTTTCATAGCTTTAGATATATCCTTCCATTTAGTTATTGCACATGTCTTTCCTATGCCCTTTTAACTTGTTGTTTGGACAATGGATCAGTCATACTTTGTATGGAATTTGATTTCATATAATGGTTAAGACTTAAGCTGCAAGTGATGGGCATTTGACAAATTATGTCTCGTCAGAATGGCTAAGGTAAAAATAATGTACAATCAGAAATTAATAAGGTCATTTATCATTGTGATCTCTGAAAGTCTGATCATAATGTGATTTTAATTAATGCAAAACATGAAGATTTCCAACTTGCAAAATAATCTCTGAAACGCCAGTTTTAATTATTGCGATTCTAAATCAGTCGCATTTTTCACAATAATAAATTGTAATAATTTCTGAATTACAGTATAAGGAAATCCGAAACTTGATTTACATGATGGGTGCTATCTGTAGAGCAGTAAATACATTTTCATTTAAAGTAGGTCCTGGGTGGCAGAGTTGTCTAACCTGTACCACTACAAAATGAGTTTGTGTCGCCTTGGTGCGTTTACAAAAAGGGTTATTCCACTCATCAGAGTTCGGCGGATCTCTCCGGCTTCCTCTTGCACTAAAACTGGTTGTCACAATATAGCTGAACAATTGCTGAAAGTAATGTGAAGCCCCACTGAATCAATCATTTAAAGTACCTCAGGTTATCTTGGCTTGTATATTACAGCCGTACACAACAATATACAAAAGTTAACTAAGATTTTATGAATTATTCATTGTATTGCAAAATCAACAACCAAAGAATAGCTAATAATACTCTGTCTTCAAATTTTTCATCAATATCATTTCAATATTAAGACTGACTTGAACATTTTTTGACAAAAAAAACCCACATTTTTATGATGCACACACTATTAAATGAAGCATTATGTCCTGAAAGAACAAAAGCTTAGTAAATCATGACATGCATATACAAATGTATGCTATTTATTCAATTGAACGGAACCACAGATTCACACAAATTTATCAGTGAACAACAAACTGTAACTATTTCATCAACCAGAGGATATTTTCCCTCGTTGCTCTGCAAAATGTCAATAGGTAGTGCATCCTGTAAGATTGTGTATTTATTGCGTGCCAGACCAATCACTCTCTCCACATGTATGCGAACATATGCTATTTTTCTAGCAGATTCTACCTCTAAAGGCGAAAGTTGACTTCTTCCTTTAGTAAATGCAGGGATTTTCAGTTCTGCACACATTTGTCTCACACTATCGGATATATCTAAACGTGTGTCCGCTAAAACGACGTCTCCCGGCAAAGTTTGGACAGAAGGCCACAATTTTCAGATATTTGTTTTGTCACTGGCTCTTCCACTCCAACCGTTTGATAAGAAAGATACAGCTCCTTGTGGGGTTATCCCTATTAAATACGTTTTATCATTGTAATGTTTGTAGCTGGACCAAGTCTCAGCTTGGGTAAGTAAGCTTGACCGTCGCTCTATAAAAATTTCGAAGCCGTCAATTATAATCGCTACTTTTAAGTCCAAAACCTTTCCTAAATTCCATCGGCATTGTTAATCGTAACTCTTCCCTGTCAGGCAAAAAAACAAAAGACTTCATTCTTTCATACATGGCATGCATAACTGAATTGAAAGTTCTAGATATTGTTGATACAGCAATGTCAAAACGGTGCGCTAAATACTGAAGAGGTAAATTCAATCTAAGTTTCATGAGAACCAACATCAGCTTTTCATATTTTGATAGAGTTGATCTTTTGGACTCTTCGAAAAATGGTTCTAGAAGCTGGAATACATGCATAAGAGTTAAATATCTTTGAAGTCCAGTTAGATATTTAACCTATTCTTCTTTTACATTCTGGTGTCAATTTAACTACAGACACTTTAGCTTTCAATGCAATATTTTCAGTGGTTAATCTTCGAAATTCACTCATCATCTTGTTCATTATCATGCAGTCTGACGCTTGACAGGGTTCACTTTTTTTTCTCATTCAATCTTCCTTCGCAATGTGAATGTACACTGGTGGTTATCATATGCCCCCTCAGATTCATTTGTCATATTTGTTGGTTTCTCGAAAAGTATCCTCAAATCCAGTTGAGTTTCAGCTATATCATAATCTTTCTTTTTCTTTTGTCGGTCTTGAAGTCAGAAGTATCTAAGCAAACAAAAAATAAATTTGATGTAAACATTTCAGAATTTTATGAATAAATTGACATGAATTGGGTTCTTTTGCGCAATAAAGTTTGTTTATAAACTATCACGCCTAAATTAATTTCAGTTTACCTATTTATTGTTGTTCTTCATGCTGAAGTCACTATGAGGCCTTCAATAATGAGCAAATCACCGTACTACTCGTACACCACAGTAAGTTTATCACAGTGCGGGTGCTGATAAGAAGTGGTAAGCTGTTGATTGCTTAATGAACCATAACAAATTACATACATTTGATATCTCCTGAAAATAAGGATGAATTTTTGCGTTTGACCGCATAGTATAAATAACCTGTACTTGTTGTGTAAACATGTATGTAGTATCAGTTTGTTTCTTTTATCTGTATAGAATAGTAATCAGGCCTGACTAGATATTTAAACTTTAAGATCATCCTCTAAGTGGTGGGTTGATTTTAAAATTGTGTTGTTAAAGGGCTTGTGCTGGTATTAGATACAGCAAATGAAATAAATGTATGTTAAAGGGCTTGCACTGCCATTAGAGGAAAACTATATAATGTGTGGAAAAGTTTGTTGAATTTAATTGTTCATAAATGGGTTGCGTCATTATCAGATATATACTTGTTAGAATCAGTCGCTATGAATACTGTGGAGGATCCAAAGTTTGAACGATTTCTAAAACATACTTTGCTATTTGTGTATGCAAAAGCTGTAGTAGAATTGTTACCCATTGTGGTGATGGATAACTGTTACGGGTGTGAAGTAGACAATCCAAGTCAAACACAGCATACATGTTTGATGGGGACTATAAGTGAACATTTGAATACTTATTTTGAAGAGACATTTAACCAGATAGAATATGACCTTATGGGGTTCAGATTTTGGGAGCAGATCGTACTATTGGATATGCTTACGAAATTCAAACAATTTGAAATGAAACAAGTGGAGTACTGATGGAATATTCACATGCCTATGTCTGAACCTGTCTGTTCAAAGCAAAGCTAAGCAATTGCTATCCGTAGAGGACAGATTTTAAAATAAATGAGAATTAAATAAATATGTTATGGACAGGTTTATCTACATCTAATGTACATTTCTGGTTCCACATAAATATTACACTATGCCGTCTGCTGAACTCCTTGTATGTTTTCTTTGTTTTCATATTTTCGTTTTGACATTATTTACACATATATGTAGTGTGTGTCATTACAGTGTACTGTTGATAGTTCCAGCTGTTCAAGGGGGGAGGGGGGACTGTACCAACTAAATGATTTCTGATTTGCTGATGAAAACTAATCTAAATTTGGGGGCATAATACCTGATAATAATGAAATTGTCCAAATAACACCTAAACAACATGTACTTATGATATTGAAATAGTTACATAGATGCCATGTAAAGTTGTTTCATAATAGATGATGCACAGCACTTAACCAAAGACAATTACTAGGAAAAACATTTGCGTCTTTTTACCAATGGCCATTTACAAGCACATTTTTTTGTAAGATGAAGCACAACATTTATGAAATGATACCTTTGGACATGTATCATGTTTCAGGAGTTTTACTTGTCATAATGACTATTTATTTGTTTCATAAAATATGTAAATGTATTTCATGACATGTGATGCTCTGCCTCTTGGATTATTAAACTGTCATCATTGTGTTTGTTGTATTCATACACCATGTAAATGTCGGGCAGACAACATTCCATAGCCGAAGAGAACACATTCGTAGAAGTTACAATGCAATGTCACCACAAGGGTCAAAATGATTTATTCATCACTAAAATAAAATTTCATGAACATGGGTCTGCTAAAACTAACGTTACTGCACAATCTGTCTACAGACAGACAACAACAACGACAGACGCATACCATAAATATGACCATGCAATGATTTGGCGTTGAATAGAAATACATTATGAATACCATGTATCTTGCGAAATTATATTGCACATGAATACAAATATATGCTAAGAAAAATTGAGATCTGTACTGATTTGATCATTTATAAATACAAATTCACAGATGCTTACAAATTTATAGGTAAAAATAAAAATGTTCAAAATTCAGCTTACATATATATATATATAATAGTGCATATTATGAACATGAAGTACGACGACGCATTTTTTTAAACACTCTGCTGAAAACAAGGCGTTCATTTTCTATTTCATCCTATGCATCATTTTCTTTGCATAAAATGTTCGTAACCTCTGTATTTGTTCATGTACATAATCCTCGTTATATTGCACATCAACAAGTATGTAGTCATCTTTGTTCGTCCAAATTAAAAGCTTGTATTTGGTTAAATCTGCACAAAACATAGTTACTGTAGCTGAATTTGTAGATAACAACCCCTACTTCCTTTCACTTTTAATTTGTAAGAATTATCTTCAGTCCTAGCAACGTCATATTTTCCTGCACGTATAAGTTCATGAAGACAAGTCCATTTTGTTGGAATTGGGAATGGACATTTCACTTCAATTAAAGTGTCACCATTAATCACACCATCCTGGCTAGCCGACAGCCAAATTTCTTCAGTTGACACACACATTCCTATATTTTCAATCGAATGACCAGTTGACCTTAGATGATCTTTTGCTATTGGTTCCTGTTCTTGTCCATATTTCGTGTGCTTATTACCTACACATTTTGGATAAAGATGTTCACGAATGAATTCGTTCACTCTGTAGTGTCCTTAATTGGCACTTTATGAGCAGAGATTGCAGTTATTCGGATTTGCCTTGCATCTCGCCACAAATTACTCTTGCTTTGTCCCTGAGTATTGGTCTGCAGTCTCTGTATCTGATTTTGATCCAGTGACACACATTTCTTCAAGAAGTCCATGCAATTACTACATGAAGACAGTGTAGTGTGTTCACCGTTCACTTCTTGAATAATATCCTCGGTATGCGGGGTACAACAGAAACTTTTGTTAATGACGGTACCTTTAATGTCAAACAAAGGTAATAAATTGGAATTTCGAACTCCAGATTTAAAATCCTCGTCTGATATGAATGACGGTGCAACACGAGTCCCTGTTACATTAATTGCATCCTCATCTTCAAGTATATCCTCTCCCAATTTTGTTTTTTTAAGCTGAATGTGTGAAAGAGGTTTTGGTTCAACATTCCCTTTTGTACCGCTGTGCCACTTGGCTATTTCATTTATGCAGGTTATTCCTTTCAAATTGTTTCTAACTGCATGCTCCGATTTCAACAGTAGGGCCCAATGCGACCACAGCAATGTCCTTGTCCTGCCATGCACGAACACCAACCTTTGACAACTGTCCCATTTTCCTTACAATGAACCTATACTTCATTGGCTCTTGTAGCAGTTTGTGAAGAGCGTACGTCTGTTGTCAACATAATGTCACTGTCTTTGTAACTACACTAGGTTATCTGACTCACATTTCCATTTTGAAAATAGTCATACTCTGTAAACTTTTAAAGTTCTTCACTTCTTGCCCATCGAACGCTTTTGATGAGAGAAAATCTATGAGATAATTGTAATTATCACCATACATTACGTTTGGTCAGCTTCTCATGTCATCAATCCATGTAGATATTTTGTCTATATCTGGCTGCTTTGATGTATTCGAGTGTGTTTACATTTAACAAACACTCGTGACAGATAATTAATCGTTGTTCAGCTGTTGATTTCTCGCTTTCTTTACGTCCTATTTCACTACTGCAATGGCGGCGGTATCACAAGTGACGCCTAGCGGCCGTGTGCGTAGATAAGAGCGATAATTGAAAAAAAAACTGTCTAAACGATTGAAAACATTACAAATGAACAGACGCATTCTCCGAAAGACTAATTTCATCAAAGCTTTGTACTTTGCCGAACCATTTCAGAGAAAAAAAATGATTGAATCCATTTTACAAGATGAAATGTGTGCAGTGTCTGATATAGGGAACATCATTCTTGAATGCGGACTTGTTGCTAACTATGTGCACAGACACAAACTTAAACAATACAAGAGAACACTACTATTTTCAGCCAGTCCAAGAATAAATACAAATCGATAAAAGCAAACTATGCTAGTGTTTCATAATGTGATACCATTATTGATAAAATCAGCTCTGCATTCATTGGATGAACGTTGATGTTTGTTTTTATGGCAATCAATGATTTGTACTGGTATCATGATATACCTGAAATAAATGTACATGAACATGATTTTGTTGTGACATTTGGGCATTCTTTGCAGAAGATGATTAATAATATACAATTTTATAGACACGATATAAAAACACATACATTCCACTTGTCGTTCAACAAAGGTGTTAGAGAAAACATATTATGATTTATCCAATTCTGGTGCATATGCATAGGTCGAGATAGACTTGATAGAGTCTTGAAATCTAAAGGCATAGCACATACAGGAAAAAAACAAAGTTCGTAAATGGTTACACAAACAAGATTATCATAGTCTAAGAAGAGATCTCAGACATTCCTTCCGAAAAGCACGAGTTGTTGTTGCGGGTATTGGTGATCAGTTTGATATGGATTTGGCGGAAGTGTCCAATATCTCCAATGAAAATGATATTTCCTCTTTCTTATCGACATATTTTCCAGATATCTCTGGATTGAACCACTGAGAAACAAAACGGCAAACGATGTAGTCAAAGCATTACAAAACATCCTAAGCAAAGACAGGAAATGTAAGATATTATGATCTGATAGTGGTAAAGAGTTCAACAATAATGCAATGAACACGTTTTTGAAACAAGAAAACATTTACTATTTCACCACCCAAAATTATGTCACGAAAGCTAATGTGGCGGAACGTGTAATAAAAACTGTTAAAATTATGATGTGTCGACATTTCATAAAACTGAGACCTCACAGATATATAGAAGTTTTACAAGAAATTGTAAAGAGTTACAATGTAGCACCTCATAGAAGTTTAAACAACATCGCTCCAAAAGATATCAAAAAGAACAAAGAAGCAGATATATGGGCTTAGATGTATTGAAGCCCAAACCACTTATTAAGAAGATAATAAAATATATATTTAAAATAGTGATTTGGTTCGAATTTCCCGTATTTACATGATATTTGACAGATCCTATGATGAAACTTTCACAAGAGAAATTAATAAGATCTGAAAACGATTTCGCATGCAGGCTATTCCCATGAATAGAATAAAAGACTTCACGAACGAACCCATCAAAGGAAATTTCTATGAATCCGAATTACAAAAAGTAGATAAAGATGAAGATACCCTATGGTATATTGAAAAGAATATTAGGAAATGAAAACGCAATGGTCAAATTCAGTGCTGAGTAAAATTTGAACGGTGGGCAGATAAACATAGTCAATGAATTGAGGAAAAAGATACCACTGAACCCAACGCATCCAATCAGTCACCATGAGTGTTTATATAACTATGAGCAGTGACAAATCTCTGGAGTATTTTCCTTCTGTAATACATGCATCCACATCAGTGAATACGTGGGTTCCACCAGAAAAGACAGAAGAAGCACTTGCCCGTCTTAATCCTATATGTAACTATGTAGTTGATATGACCTTTAAAGCATGCCAGATATATAAAACAGTGAAAGACAACATTCCAACTAAGCTGCTTCCTGGTACTAATATAACCTCTCCAAGATCTCTTGATATGTACCAGAATAAAAATCCAGTTGATATTGGAAGTAACTGTGGTCGTTTAAAGCATAATCAACCAAATAGATATAATCCAATTGTATCATATGAACCGACGAATAACTGCGATAATGTATTTTCTCCTAACGCTATCATTGCACATAAAAAAGACAGGCACGCACCTGTCTATATTTACTACCAACACTGTATGACAACGAGATTATTCTGTCCAGAAGCCGTGAATGGGACGACTACACAAAACACACTGAAAAAAAGATACCAACTTTCGCTTCCCGCAAATCATCGAGCATCAACCTTACGATTGGTACCTACTGGCCAAGTTGACAACTATGGTTTCAAGACCTCAACTATTCAAATCAAGTCTATCAAATACTATGCATTAGAATAATTCGTAGGAATGTTGTACGCGCATGATTATATTAATTTAATACTCGTGCGAACATAATACGCAAAAATGATTTCAGTTATTGAAACATTTTCTTTTTCAAGCGTTAGAAAATATCGAAGGGGCTATCAGAAAAGTACAATCCATAGAAACTGGCAGCATAGGGCACACAAGGAAAAGAAAGCAAAAACACAACACAATATGTGTTCGGCATCACTATGCGCAAGCAAACTCAAAAATAATGATAATTTCGCAACGCTTTGAAAATATACACGAAAATACTTTGATAGAATGCTGTCATTAGAATAGAATCACATACTTACCAGTTATTTCTGCAATGATAACGAAGTAGAGCTGTCCTCACTTGATCGTAATGCGTCAATGTTAGTGACAATGTAAAATATGACCAGGTATAGGCAGCAAAGATTACTATGTGTATTTAAAATTTAAAAATTTAGAGTTTAAATAAATCTAAATTTAGAAAAATTGATGTATCTATTACATTCACGTTATAGATAGTACACCTTTAGTACTTCGCAGTCACAAGTGATAAAGTTTACCAGTTGCTTGCCCATGGTCGGTGGTTCTCTCCGGGTACTCCGGATTCCTCCACCACTAAAACTGGTCGGCTTTATATAGCTGAAATATTGTTGAAAGTGGCGTTAAAACGCCAAAAATCTAAATCAAATCATCAAATTACCTTTAGTATTGTCAAGTACACATTATACACATTACATATTCCACTGATACATACTACGAATTCATTTCCTTTACAATTAATATTAATGTACTTATTACATATTAGTAAGAATGTTGATATCTAACCTTGTAATATTATCCAAATAGCTGTGAATTCTTTGCCTTTGAAATGAATATATATGTACCCATTACTTTGCTCAAATCCAAGTAAAGTTTGAAAATACCAAAGAAGTAATAAGAAACGTAAATCGAATAAGGACAGACAATACAATGATCTAGGGAAGAACAAAAGGGCAATGATCTTTACATAGAAAACCAAAGATTGAACAAAATGAAGGAAGCAAAAACCTGCGGTGAATTAATGTGTTCTGAACGAAAGCTGTACCATCGCCACTAGTGGAAGTCGTCATATTACTGCTGTAAAAAATCCGGTGGTAAATCATGAAATAGGAAAAGATGGAACTGTAATAATGACACAGGGAACATATCTGTGTTCATGTGTGACACATATATGCTCTAGGATTAACCAAGTCATGGCGGTGAACGAATAACATTTGAAGTGATTACCTCCATTTAACCACTAGGAACAGTTGAGTCAGTAGATAGCGTGTTAGCAGCAACCCGCTATCTTAGAAATGGATATCTACGTACCCATCAGAAGAGATTGAAGATACTAATGAGAATTCGTAAATCGAAGGACTGATAACACAATGGCTAAAAGGAAACGAACGAAAGGAGAAAGAAACGATCTACAAACCACTACGCAGAAAACTAAAGATCGAGCAACACGACGCCCACTAAGCTTCTCCAGAAGTGTAATCAGTGTCTGCTCCACTGGTGACAGCTGCATGTTACTGTTAAGCGGCACGAACATCATCTGACATGAAAATCGTTTTGGACAAAATGGCATAACCTATTTAAATTGCATTTATTGGGCACTCAGTGCCTTTGCAATGAATGGTTATGCACCCATTACCTATTAATAAAAGCACACGTACCTATTCCAATTAGTGTTGTTGTGTTCTGATTCTCTTTTAAATGATAATGATGTACCATTTACCTATTCAATAATACTTTCTATTTGCAAATTGCAATTGAACTGAATATTCATGTACCAATTTCCTATTCAAAAAATCAATGTGTGTGCCTTCGGTTTTCTCCTGCACCAAAGGGATCCTTTGACGCCGTAAATCAATGAAGGACAAACAATGACCTACAAAACAGTATATCTCCAATCAATAGTCTTGGTTTGCATGATACCGAAGCAAGTTGGTATAGTAGGTATCGAATAGATGATGGATGTTCGGGACATTATTTAGTTACACCACACTGAACGAATCAATGTTATTGGTTTGTGTGACAGTAGCATTTTCATCCAATGAACGTAAACGGCATACACTTAAATGTCCGATTTATAAATTGATTATATATCAATTCTTTCACGAAAGATAATACCTAGAACGATTTTTAGATAACATAATTGTATATTTGTCAATATGTGTCAGCTATGTCAATCTTACGAGATTGGGACGAATTTCAATACGAATTACAGTGTCCAAATTTTGTAAATGAAAACAAGAATATAATTCAAAAATACTTTTTTCAATATTAAAGCTGTCATCATTATTTAACAAAAAGAAACCTGAAACTATTCGCAAATTATGTAAGCTTATTGGTGTAATACATAAGAAAATTAGTTCTCCTTGAAAAAAAATCCATCACACATATGTTAGTATAAGTATCATTTGTATTTAACGTTTAATCATTCTTTTCATAATTTGTATTCAATGTACACCAATAATCTTGATAATTGATGTAATGATATGTATTTACTTTGCATTGATTTGAACACTCTCACTCTGTAACCTTTGTAACATCGGTTTAGAGAATAAAGTTATTATTATTATAAATATTGATTGATATATTTACAATAATTACAAAGAGATATTAAAACTTCCAAATTAAAATACAAAATGTATGCAAGTAATCGCTTGAAGATTGAAGTAGCATACATTATAATATGATACAACACACAACATTTTTTGTTGGTCACCGTTGGAAGTGAGCATTAACCCCAAGTCATGTGACTCTGTTTTCCGTTTCCAAATGACGTGTTTTGCACGTTTATTACCTTGTCACATTTAGCCTTATTTTTGTTGACCACTTTTAACATGTCCTCGCGTCAAATCTGATTATCGAAATGAGATAATATATTTATGTCGAAATGTTAATTGAAGTGGTATAAAATTGGTCTTTATTGCATAAGAAAATAGTGGAAAGCGTGTGAAAAAAACAACTTTATTTATTTACATATTAGTAATAAGTCTTTGTTCATTCACAAGCAATGCAACTTATATAATACATACATTACACACAGATTAAATAACAACAGCAGAGAATGACATACATTATATATGACAAAGTTAGAACAAACAAAACAATTAACAATTTCGGAGTTTTGCGGAAATACACATATATTTTATAAATATAAATAAATTATCTTAAAAATTTCCATTTCCTTCTTTCGACCAAAATATTCCAATATAAATTGAAATAACAATCTTTTGTGATACGAAACTGTGATGTATATGTTCAATAAATAATGTAATAAAACGTGAAATAACCATGCTCTAGAAAGAGTTCTTAATATACAGAATAAAGAGGCATAATCGATACATCTACACGAAAAATGATAAATAGTAATTCATTGCAAAAAGAGTAAAATGTTACAATTTTACATTTGAGCCTCATTTTAGCGATAAGGTACCATATTTCACTTTGACGACATTTAGCATTTAAAGTTTAAACATTCTTTTGATAATTTGTATTCAATGTACACCAATAATCTTGATAATGTGATAATATGTATTTACTTTGTATTAATTTGATCTCGCTCACTCTGTAATCTCTGGATCATTGGTTTAGAGAATAAAGTTGTTATTAATAATAGGCTAATTGTAATGGGTTGTTTAATTAGTGTACAATGGGAGGGGGATATCTCAATGTACTCCAAATCCACAATTATTTTTGAAATCTAGAAGTTAGAAAACTAAATAGGAAGTAAAGATATATTTTATTATCATATTTTATGAAAATGACAAAATAAATCAGTACTAGTATATGATAAGCACATAAATCAAATAATCAATTATGATTTGAAAAATGTGTTTATTTGCAGAACCATTATGGAATATTTAAAGTTTAGAATTTTTAGAAAACAAAATATTTAGATTATTCTAAAATTTAAGATTTTCACATTTTTTATTTACAGAATTATTCATATCTTTTAAATTAAGATTTTTAATATAGATTTTTACAAACTTTTTTTGTTAACTTTTAAACTTTTTTTTACTTTTACAAAATTGTTAATTAAGTTTGGATTCCATATATGAATTTTTAACAAAACTTCTTGGTTCAATTTAACAGAATTATTCTTATATTTTTTTTCAGTTAACAATCGCTATTTTCTATAGACAAATCTTGTTTTGTAATATCTTTTGTTTTTATTTACAATATTTTTTGTTATATTCTTTACACATTTTTGGAATTTTAGTATATCACTTTTGCTTGACATATTGCTTTATATATCAACATGGTAGACGAAATTACCAACACAAATTACTCAGAATACTAACAACAAATTAGTCTACGAAAAGAAAACACATAAACAAACAAGAAGTATGTGGTCATGTGTTCTCTTGTATCCAGTATAAATCAAGAATCATGGTTCTCTTCGGGTACTCCGGCTTCTTCAACCACTAAAACTGGTCTCCATGATATAGATGAAATATTGCTTATAGTGGCGCCAAACAAATAACAATAAAATCAAATTAAATAAATGATGCCAACTGCGTATTCATTTCCTTTGCAATGAATATTACTGTATTTATATAAAATTACATATTAATAAGAACGTAGCTATCTAAGTTGGTAAAATTAGTTAAATTGCTGCGTATTCTTTGCCTTTGCAGTGAATATTTATGTACCCATTACTAAGTTCAAATTCAAGTAAAGCTTGAAAATACCAAAGAAATAATCAGAAGCGTAAATCGAATAAGAACAGACAATACAATGACCAAGAAATAAAACCCCAAAAGGACAATGATCTTTTCACATACAACCAAAGATTGAGAAAGACAAAGCAAGCAAAAACCCGATGTGAATTCATGTGTCCGGAACAGTAAAGGTGTTCCTGATCCACTAGTGGCACCCGTCATATTACTGTTGTAAAAAGTCCGGTGGTAAGTCATGAATAAGGTAATGACAGAATTGTGATAACGAAAAACTGAACATATCGGGGTACTCAGAAGCCGTAAATCAATGGACAAACAATGGTCTCCAAACACTTTATCT
>MJUT01003548.1:255735-277720 GCA_002080005.1 Gigantidas platifrons | reverse complement strand
TACTAATGGATATGTTTACGGAATTCAAGCAATCTGAAATGGAACAAGTGGAGTACTGGTGAAATATTCATATGACTACGTCTGAACCTGCTGGAAGCAAAGCTGAAAAATTGCCCGAACCACTTCAAAAAAAAAGAAAAAGAAATGATTGAATCCATTTCACAAGATGACATTTGTGTAGTGTCTGATAAAGTCAACAATATTCTTGAGGGGAGAATTGTTGTTAACTATGTGCACAGACAAAAACTTAAACAATACAAGATAACAATACAATTAAATACAAGAATAAATACAAATGAAAAAAAAGCAAACTATGTAAGTGTTTCATTATGTGATACCATTACTGATACAGCCATTTCTGCATTTATTGGATGAACGTTGATGTTTGTTTCATGTCAATCAATGATTTGTACTAGTATCATGATATAGCTGAAATAAATGTACATGCAAATGATTTTGTTGTGCAATTTGGACATTCTTTGCAGAAGATGGTTAATTATATGCAATTGTATTGGCACAATACATACATTCCACTTGTCGTTCAACAAAGGTGTTAGAGAAAATAAATTATGATTTATCCAATTATGGTGCATATGCATAGGTGCAGATAAACTTGATAAAGTCTTGAAATCTAAAGGCATAACACATATAGAAAAAAAAGTTCGTAAATGGTTACACAATCAAGATGATCATAGTCTCAGAAGAGATCTCAGACATTCCTTTCGAAAAGCACGAGTTGTTGTTGCGGATTTTTGTTGTCATTTTGATATGGATTTGACGGAGGTGTCCAATATCTCCAATGAAAATGATAGTGTCAGATATTTTCTCTTTGTTATCGACATATTTTCCCAATATATCTGGATTGAACCACTGAAAAACAAAACAACAAAAGATTTAGTCAAAGCATTACAAAACATACTAACCAAAGACAGGAAATGTAAGCTATTACGATCTGATAGTTGTAAAGAGTTCAACAATAATACAATGAAACCGTTTTTGAGACAAGAAAATATTGATTACTCTCACCACCCTAAATTCTCACACAAAAGCTAATGTGGTGGAACGTGTAATAAAAACTGTTACAAATGTGATGTATCGATGTTTCAAAACACAGAGAACTCACAGATATATAGAACTTTTGCAAGAAATTGTAAAGAGTTACAATGCAACACCTCATAGAAGTTTAAACAGCATCGCTCCAAAAGATGTCAACGAGAACAAAGAAGCAGATATATGGGCTTACATGTATTTGAAACCCAATCCACATAAAAAGAACATAGGACAATATTTATTCAAAATAGGTGATTTGGTTCGAATTTCCAGCATTAACTTGAAAGATACTTGAAAGATCCTATGATGAACATTGCACATGAGATTTTTAAAATCAGAAAACGATTTCGCATGCAGGCTATTCCAATATATAGATTAAAAGACCTTACGAAAGAACCAATCAACGGAAATGTCTATGAATCCGAATTACAAAAAGTAGATAAAGATGAAGATATCTTATGTGACAAGTGGCCAGATACATATAACCAATGGACTGAGGAAAACGATATCACTGAACCAAACGCATCCAATCAGTAAGCATGAATGCTTAAATAAGTATGAGCAGTGACAAATCTCTGGAGTATTTTCCACAATTACATCATACAAGTTTAAAACACATGTAAGCGCACCATTTTCTTTGAAAGAACATGGAGAGTTGCCTTAGTAGAAGCTGACATGTTATGTACAATATCAAGAACTGATGTAATGTACCTGTATTCTGACATATGTGGGGAGTCTATCGTGGAAAGTGAACGTCGACCTCTTTTGCGTAGATTATCATCCACCTCTGTTGGCAATTGAATGGCAGTTGCTGAGATGCCATTCAATGTTCCTATAAAAACAATAACATTTATGGCATTGATGTATACATAACTACATATCAAGACGTTTTAGTTTCATTTCTGGATCAACCGTCAACCATCACACTTCATTTGAAATCGTTCCCATTTTTCTGAAAGATGGATAAAATGCATACACCTAATACCCAGAAGTGGCTTCACTATTACCAAACTTGGTTAGAGATGGACACAATCTTTATGCTAACTATGCACACCGAGGAAGAAAGCAGATCGGTGGAGGGTTCCTATCCGATAGTCCACAACAATGTATTTCACCTGTAGGACCTTCGCATAAAGATGAACATGATGAAAAAGTAAATTTAGTTTCTCCTATACAACAATCCATTGATCAAGCAAAGGATGAAGTGAAAATACACATACAAGGTATAAAGAGGAAAAGAGCAGATACAACTGTCAGTCCTACCAGGAAACGTCTAAGGAAGCAGATCAAAAAAGTGAAAAAGGTTTATACGAAAAAAGTGGAAAACTCCAAGCCAAGGAAAGGGTCGACAGTAAAGCGATTGAACAGATTGAAGAAAAACAAGAAGCCAAGCGGAAAACAAGCTAACCAAACAAATACTATGAAAAAGAAACTAAAATCTAGATTCGAGAATATATTTAGTAACTGCAATTTATCTACAGGAGGATTTCAAGAAGCACAACCTAGTGGTATTGACATGTTTTCACTTACACCAACAATGAAATGTGTTGAGAGAATATATTATGACGAAAACAGATCCACTTCTCAACTGGGTGGGAATTCACCCATTGAATTCATCATAGCGGTGCAAAGTTCTTTAGAATACATACACTTAAAGAGGTATGTTATTACATTGTTCCGATTACACTCTTATTGCCTGCAATTTTCCAGCATTCTCTACGGTGATCGGTTTGTCGGATAATTGCAATGATTTGAACGTCTTTCAATTGGGGGCGTCTAATGCTAAATGTAAACAAACCATTCCTGTCCAAATTACAGCGTAATTCAATTTCTTTCATTCTATCATCTACTGAATCACATAAGTGAATATTTAACTCATATCTTTGGACAATGGTGAATATGCTCACAATAAACCACAAAAACATATTTTTTCTCATTTTTCTTTTCGAGTAATATAATTTATTAATCAAAGATTTGTCTAATGACCAGATGATATAGGTTAAAATACGTGGATATTTACAATTCATTTTGTTAAAATGACGAGGGTAACTTCCAACCATTCACTTTCAGCAGTAGTAATTGTTTTTAAACGCTTATCAAATAGGTAAAGAAATATCGTACTCTTATTATATAGATAGGTGTGAATTATGGAGATTTATCCGTGAAATAAATTTTGATATGTCATATGTGAAATATCAGTGTTTTTCCCGCCAGAACTACTTTTAGACAACTATAAGTATAGTGGTTACGTCCCTTGTTGTATTGCGGTGAATACACACAACTGAAACAATTAAACGTTGTAGTACTTTTATAAATTATTTTAATTGAATCATTTTATTTATACATTAATATCAAACACTTTCTTATTCTAAATCGAATCATTTCGTTAGCATAAACACAACAGATTTAAATATAAACAAACAACGGCAATGTTAAAAGTGCATCGTAGAATGTCAGTTTCCTAATTCCTTTCACCACCCCTTCTCAATGAAAAATCGTCTGCTTTGAACAATCTTAAAAAAAAAAATATCTGATCACTCTGACGCATATACGGCTGTAGTCTCTCAATTTAATAGTAGAAAATGATTTTGACTTGTAAAATGTGGAAATGCCAGAATTTAATATCAAATGTTCCAAATTCCAATGGCAATACAAATGAAAATGTCAAACTAAAGCCCAGCCGGGTAGATTTCAGAACGTTTCATTTGTGGACATTGATTCATTCCTTAGTGTGAATTATGTTACACATGAAATACACACGACTCGGACAATAATAACACATCGTGCCTGGTTCCACAGATAAATCGAACTGACATGAGTCACAATTGCAATGAATTTTTCCACAACAACTTTACAAATCCGCCCATATTCAAATAAAATTCAGAAACTCGCCCTTCATTTAAATTTCCATTTTTTTTTCATCGAATCGACAACACTTGACTTGTTTGAATGTGCGGCCATATTGATTACACACTGTCATTGCTCGTAGACTCATACCCGTGGAATGAAATATACAAATTAAATAAAATAATATAAAAGAAATTTTTGAAGTCTATATAATAAACAGCATAACTAATCGTAGATTTTGAATATCAAAATAAGACCACTCGTGACCGAATACGCATTAAGGATTAAACTCGTGGACGGAACAAGTTCCGCCCACTCGTTTAAATCCTTATGCGTACTTCGGTCTCTCGTGGTTTTATTTTGATATTCAAAATCTACGATTAGTTATACTATATGTACTCTACACTCTAGCAGTTTATATTCAAACATTTTTTGACCGTCACCGTATTATGCATACTTAACTATTAAATAAGGGCAATAACAAAATTACCGAACACAGTGCAATCTCCCAAAGGGAAAGTCAAAACTCATATATAAATAACCAGACAAAATCAGTCAACAACAGGAAAACTGGGAAACCGCAATGGCCCTGACTTGGTATGTGTAAGGAATGTGTAAGGAATTGCCTCATTCTCTCTTTCACAAATCTATTTATTTTATCATTCACTAATATATGTATTAAATAAAAATATGAAATCATCAAACACTTTTCCGTAATTTATGCTCAAAGTTTGCTATTTCACAAAAATGCAATATGTATATAATTTTGAGAATTTCGTAGTAACATTACTTCAAAATTAACTTACGGATCCCATTGTCATTGTTGTCATCCTTTGTATGGTATCCAACGAAGTCAAGCTCGTCGATAATGGTATCGTTCATCACCGTTCTATCTGATGGCCAATTGTTTTCAGCCATTTCTTAAGTTAACTAAAGTTAAATGTATATATGTAAAACATTTCATTTTGTCATTTATAATATAGAATCATCCAATATGGACCACTTGTTAAGAGTGTCGCAATTCAGGCACCGTAAACACCAAAGACAAGTTAGGTACCAGCTTCCATAAGAACCACAACCATCCACTTTCACCCTCAAAAATAAATGTAAAGAATGTCATGGAACATATAAAAGACAGGGGACACACATTTCTAGATCTACTAACCAAACTCTATGACAACGAGGTTATTCTGTGCAGAAACCGAAAATGGGACGAACCACCCAAGACAAATTGTTAAAAAAAAATCCAACATTTGTTTCCCGTAAATCATCGTGCATCAGCCTTACCATTGGTACATACTAGCCAAGTTGACAACGTATGGCTTCACGCACTGAAATATTAAAATCAAGCCTATCAAATACTATACATTAGATTAATTCGTAGGAAGATTGTCAGCGCATGAGTAGGTAAATTTAACACACCTGCGGACATAATACGCAAAGACGAAATCAGTTGTTAAAAATAGTTCTTCTTCAAACGTGATGTAAATAAATAAACGGTAGAGAATTTCGAAGGGGCAATCAAAAAAGGACAATCCATAAAAACTGGCAACATAGAGCGCACAAGATGAAGGAAAACAATGCAAAAACACAACACAATATGTGTTGGACATTGCTTAGTGCAAACACACACAACTATACTTATCATAATGCACCGTTTAGAAAAAATACAATAAATACTTTGATAGAATGGTGCCGTTAGAATAAAATCACATACCAACGGTTTATTTCTGTTATGATAACAAAGTAGAGCTATCCTCACAATATTGCTACAGTTTAAAATATGAACTGAGGAATCAATAGCAAACATTATTATTTAAATTTAGAGTTTACAGGTTACAGGTTTAGTGGTTTAAATTCTAAAGATTGCCGGTGCAGAAATGTAAGAAATAAATATTTACATGTATGTATCCATTACATATTCACATTACATTTAGTACACATTTAGTTCTTTTCCAGTAAATATTTATGCACAAATTACATATTCCAATTATACCTATTGCGTATTCATTTCCTTTGCAATCAGTATTAATGTATTTATTACATATTAGTAAGAATGTAGATATATATTTGAATTGCTGTGCAATCTTTGCCTTTGAAATAAATATGTATGTACCCATTACTATGTTCAAATCCAAGTAAAGTTTGAAAATACCAAAGGAGCAACTTAAAACATAAATCGACAAAGGACAGACAATGCAATGGTCAAGAAAACAAAAAGGTGCAAACGGACAAGGATCTACAAATCTATACAGAGAAAATACATATTGAGCAAAACGAAGCAAACAACAATCCCGGGTTGAATTCATGTGTTCTGAACAGTAAAGCTTAATCCCCCACTAGTGGCGCCCATCATATCACTGTTGTAGATAAATCTGGTGGTAAGTCATGAATAAGGCAATATAGAATTGTAATAACGGTAAAGGAAACATATCAGTGTTCATGTTCGACAAATATATTACGAAAGTGTTAACCAAGTCATGGTGGTGAACGAATAACATTTGAAGTGATTCCATTTAACGACTTGGAAGCGTTGGAGCTGTAGATTGCGTGTTAGCAGCAACCCGCTATCGTAGAAATGGATATTTACGTACCCATAAGAAGAGCTTGAAGATACCAATCAGAATCCGTAAATCGAAGAACGGATAGGTCAATGGCTAAAAAAATGAACAAAAGGACAAAGAAGGATCTACAAACCACTACACAGAAAACTAAAGATCGAGCAGGTTCTCCGGAAGGATTAGCAGTTTCTGTTCCACTGGTGACAGCCATCGTGTTACTGTGCAACGACACAAACATCATCTGAGATGAAAATCGTGTTGGAAAAAATGGTGTAACCTATTAAAATTAAATTTATTGTGCACACAGTTCATTTGCAATAAATGGTTATGCCCCCATTACCTATTTATATAAGCACATGTACCTATTCCAATGATAATTGTTGCGTTCTGATTGTCTGTTAAATGGTAATGATGTACCCATTACATATTCAATAATACTTGCAATGTGCAAATTGCAATTGAACTGAAAATTCATGTACCTATTGGCTATTCAATGAAAGGTTGAGCGTATCTCCTCTAACATGTTCTTGAAAATACCAAAGAGGTACTCTGAAGCCGTAAATCAATGAAGGAAAAACAATGACCTGCAAAACATTATACCTGCAATCAATTATCTTGGTTTGCATGATGTCGAAGCAAGTTGGTATAGCAGGTATCGAATGGATGATGGATATTCGGAACATTATATAGTTACACCACATTGCACAATTCAATGTTATTAGTTTCTGTCACAGTAGCATTTCAATCCAATGAACGCAAAGAGCATACACTTAAATGTCCGATTTATGAATTGATTATATATATCAATTCTTTCACGAAAGATGGTACCTAGAACGATTTTCAGTTAGCATAATTGCATAAATATTGATTGATAAATTTAGAATAATTACAACGAGAAATTAAAACTTCCAACTTCAAATGCATACAAATATCCTCTTGGTGGTCAACGTTGCAAGTGAGTATTAACCCCAAGTCATGTGACTCTGTTTTCCGCTTTCAGATGAGGTGCTTTGCACGTTTATTACCTTGTCACATTTAGCCTTATTTTTGTGAATCACTTTTAACACGACCCCTCGTCGACTGTGATTATCGAATTGAGATAATGCATTTTTGTCGAAGTATTAATTGAAGTGGTATGAGATTGGTCTTTACTGTATAGGAAAATAATAGAAAACGTGTGAAAATATATAACTTTATGTATTATACATACCATGGATCTTACGAATTAACTTATTTAAACCAACGAATCCGAAATCAAAATCATGGAATAACAGATCTATGACGTCAAAATCATGGAATAACATCAATATCTTCATGTTAGACCATGGTTTGTAAAAGTTAACTATTTTTAAGTTGATTACTGCATAAAAACATCAAATCAAAAATGCGTATTTATGCTACTATTTTTATTTACATATTAGTAATAAGTCTGTGTTCATTCAAAAACAATGCAATTTATATATTACAAACATTACACACAGAATAAATAACAACAGCGGAGGATGACATACCGTATATATGACAAAGTTACAACAAACAAAACAATTAACAATTTTTACGTTTTGCGGAAATACAAAGATATTTTATCAATATAAATAAATTCTCTTTCAAGATAAATTGAAATAACAATCTTTTGTTAGACGGACCTGTGATTTATATGTTCAATAAATAATGTAATAAAACGTAAAAAAAACATGTTCTAGAAAGAGTTCCATATATCCTATAGAAAAACAATATACAGAGGCATAATCGATACACCCAATACACAAACACATGATCGCTCACTTTCATGGCTTGATACAGGCACTTTGATAAAACGTGGTGGGGTCGAAATTAGTTCATGAACCAAAATATATCTTAGAGTGTAATGAATTATATCATAAAAAAAGCATCGACATAAATGATAAAAAGACATGTAATGAAAACATTGGTCGAAATACATGTACATTTGTTGTTCCATGAAGGTATGACAAAACAAGAATAAACTGTAATAGTCTACTAAATCTATTGAATGAACTTAAAAAAAACAGTCATATTTTCATATATGCAATGGTAAATCTTGGAATATTAAAAACTACTTTCAACTGGTTTTTTTTTTAAATACAATGTATGAGGCTATTCAAACACGTCCACCGATTTTTTGGTGGATTCACCATACAAATCATGCATAGCGCCTCCTATCGACCCACCACGAGCATGTTGATGTTAATGTACTTGATACAAGTGATACTTTTTTCAATGTAAGTGATGTTATTCAAGACAAATGAATAAAAATGATGATAATGAAAAAAATATAAAATATTATCACATCCTCGTAATGACTCTTGAGCAGAACTCGTGTTAGCAAATATTTACAATTTTATAGATGTTTCTTAAAAAAAAGTGAGGGGTGTAATGTTTTTAACCTTTTTTTTAAGCAAAAGCAGATCCATTATTTAATTAATTTTTAGAAAATAAAATTCACAAAAACTTCAACTAAAATATTTTATTAAAAATAATAAAACATGTGAATAATAGGAGAACACCGACTGGGGCTCTAATTTAAAATTATAATTGAATATGCTGAAGCTATTACCATAGAAAATTTGCACACACAAATGTATCAGAATTTAAAATTAACCTTATTCTTTCTAGATCCTTATGATCATTAGCAAATTATTATTAAAAAACATGAAATATCATCAAGCTCATTTAGCCGAATATATATTTGTTATTAACAATCTTTTTGTATTTCAAGTGCAAGCTATACACTTATGTCACTAACAAAGGGTGATATGACTTGAAGATTTCAATCGCATATTCCAAAAGCTGGCGAAAGCAAAATATTTCAATATTTGATGAATCTAGACTATCAGTTTGAATCAGATTTTTCAGATCTCAAAAATATATTGAAGTGTTTGTAGCATGAGAGACAGGCAGAGATTTTGCAAAATGTGTTTTTCTATCTGCAATATCTGATTGATATATACAAAATGTATGTTTACCATGTCAATTTGGTCATCCAACATACCAGCACATATTTGACTGTATATACCTTTGTCACAAATGCATTATTCTAGTTGGGGTTTGAATTTTTTATATTTCTTGTAGTGATCAATACAGAGAAGACATTACTAGATGTACATGTTTCCTTGTTATTCTGATCTCTCTCAATCTGATTGCACGACTGGAAAAAAGTCAACATTAACTGATGTCGAATGGTCACCATTTTTTTCATGCATGTTCATATGTTGCAAAAAGCATGCATGTTTTTACTACAGTCATTATTTTCTGCATTAACTACAGTATGTAGTGTAAATTCACATAGGTCAAATGACAAATAACCATAGCTGTCAAAGTTTGCTTCTTGTTAAATTTAAATCATTTGTTTCAAATGCACAGCTTCTATCTATGGCTGTGTCAGATTTTCTGAATTTTCTTTTACTTGTCAGTTGATGTTGCTTCTGTATCGTGGGACATTTCGAGTGATTTTCTAAATCGAGCCTCACACATTCTAGAAAATAGACATCATCTTTGAATGCATATGCATTTTTGACAAAAAAAGTATAAAACAGTGGTTGATCTCGCCTCTGTGAGAGGTGCCAGTAGCGATTAGCCACATCTTCTCGTTAACTGTTTATGCAAGAGCATGGTGGTCTGTCTTCATGCACCCATTGACAGTTTGACTTTCAGAAAGGAGGGGGGTGAGGTGGTGTATACAAGTTCGGGTTGTAGTGGATTTTACACTATCAAAACAATGAATCTGAAAGTGACACATGAATAGCTATTACACGTTGGTAAGCATGTGTTAAAATGTTGACAGAAAACTACAATATTCTAGTGGAAAATGGAATCAACATCACCACCCTCATCGTCACACTGACAGATATATGTGCGATTATCCTCATTCTACTATTTTGACTTTACTTCTTCTGTTTGAATAAATTTTGTTCATATTATTTATATAAAGAAAGATAACTCTAGTATCTTAATTGCTGAAAATAAAGCATTGCAACTGCTCACAGTAATATATAATCAAATATTTTATCTGCAGTACAAATTGTCATATAAGACTTATATTGAATAACTCTATTATATTAAACTTTATATACCAATGTGTATTTATGATTGTATTCATTCATTGCTAAAAATTAGCTTAACTAAACAAACAAAAAAGAAAAATATATGATACTGTATAAGATTTCATTTTGTAAATGTTCAACTGCATGTTAATCAACTTGCAATGAATTTCTAAATTTTAAAATACACTCAGGATGAACACATATTTCCTTCTATTGCTTCATACTTGTACATGTATACGCAATGCATGAATAGTTTGTGCTCTCTTCAGATCATTACTTACATTGATTTACATTTATGTTTTCTCTGACTGTCCATACTCTAACAAAAAAATATAAACCACAGAAACATACTGCATGTTATTTTATTCGATGCTAAGAGAGATAACTCCAACAGATAACATTGAGAATTTGAAATTACAGACCACTGATTGCATGAAATATTCACATTGTATGATACATGCATATGCATGTTTCAGTGAAACAAAGTCTTGAAATACATATACAATGTATTGAAATTCCATTTTCAGTTACTCTTTCTGAATAACACTTTCTACTTTAATTAAAAAAGGCAAGAACAACAAATAAAAAACAACAAATAAGCCAACAACAAAACAAAACAAACAAAAAAGTTACTATATTTTTTTGTATAAACAAAATAAAGAATATCATACTATTATTGTATTAAGTTGAACGAACAACATGACGAATAAGTTCTAACATCTGGTCAAATTTAAAGTTTGCTTTTTTTTTTCTCTTTTTTTACTTCCACCCTTCAAGGGCTAATTTTAGTAGTCTCATATTTATATCTTCAGTATGAAAATTAACATCTGGCTTATGATCCCTTCTGCTCCAATTACGGTTGTATCGACCATATCCCTTGTCTTGGTAATTTCTGGAATAGTCATCCTGTCCATGCCTTTCATATTGAGAATTTTCTAAATTTCTACTTTGTCTTGGATAATTTTTGTTGTCATTTTTCACGCCATTACCTCTTTCAGGTTGGACACATACTGGGCTATTCCACCATCACTGCCCAGATGAATACCATCAATAAAATGAATCTGGCTTAAATTTTCATGATACACATACTTTACGCCGTACCTATCACATAAATTGAAAATAAGTTGATTGCATTCAACTCTCTTCCTTTCGTAATTGCGACGAGAGACTTGATTTTTGTAAAATCTTGTGAGAATTTCACTTATAATTATCCTGCTTTCTGGTAGAAATCTTTGTGTATCCAGTAGAAGTTTCTCCATATTATCTGCTACCTCCTCAGGCTCAGATTCTTCCAGATCATTTGATCCTATTTGATAAACAATATTTGTTGAATCGAGTTTTCCTTTTCAGTTCCTTAACAACCGAAGATCCAACAATCCAGAGGGGATTCCCATTCGGGGCATTTCCTGTATTATTTAACCCATTTTGTTGTTCATTTCGCTCTTCTCTAGGGTTTTGTTTCCCTGAATTATTGCTGTTGCCTGAATCATCCCCTTTATGGTTTCCTTTACTGCTATCCACCACAGCTTTACTATTGTTTATCATGTCCTGACAGATATTCTCTATGACATTTATTTTCTCTTTCACATCAGGATCAAATTTCTCTATAAACTTAGTTTGAAGTATATCAGTGTTTAAAGAACTGTTCTTTTGAGTTTTCTTATCATTAAGTACCCTGTCTATTTTGATTCCGTTAAGTTTCAGTGATTGCTCTATTTTTTCCAACCTTGCATTCATAGTGCAGAAGTCTTTATTTGTCCCTTGTATTTCTGATTTTATCTCTTGTTGTGATTCAAGTTTCTCTTTTAAGACTTCAATTACATAGCTCATACCATCTATTTTCTTACTGTACTCATTATGACATTCTATTAACTTGTTTTCAAGAGAATGAAAAGCATTCATCAGTTGTTGTGTAAATTTACTCTGTTCTAGTACTTCAGATGGTTTATCAGTACCATTTGATGTATATTTTACTTCTAAAGCACTGTTATTTTTGCCTGCATTATCCTCAGTGTTAATGCAATTCAGCACAGTATCAGATTCTAATTTGCAGTATTGTCCATATTTGTGTCTGTAATAATTGAGTCATTAACAGTTTTTAAGTAGGTTTGGGTGTCTGAGGTTTCATCACTATCATTTCGAGTAGGTATTTTAGCAAAGTTCATGTTTCTTATATTGTTATATATATTTAGCTTTGGGTTATTCCCCTTTAAACAGGTATCTACACACTTTTTGATTTTCTCAAATTATCGATCGACCCAGTTTTGACATCCATTTCCTTGTACCAAGCACCTTTTAGTAGATTAATAGATTGCTATGGTGATAAACTTCCACGATTTCTTGTAGGTTTCAACTACAGATTTGTCTAATGAGGATGATGGATTTTTTTCTTCGAACGGTGCTTCCTCATCCTTCAACACTATATCTTTTGGTGATTTATCAAATCACACCAGCTTATATTTACAGAGGGGCTTTTCCCTAGATCAATAAAATATCTCAGGAGTAATGTTCTCCTCCAATACCAGATATAATTTTTATCTAAATCAAATGCTTGTCACACGTGTTTTGAATGTCGCCAGTAGTTCCTGTCATGCTTACTGCGAGCTTTGTAGAATACGATTGCAGAAATTATTTTCAAGTTGAAATATTGTTAATATTCATGTATATGTCAATAAAAGTAACTTTATGACTCTAAATTTGCATCATTTTCTGATTTACACCTGGTCCAAACAAACTTGTGTGGGCGCAGCCATTACCGGAAGTGCTAGCTCACTGAAACAACAGTCCGCGGGTAGACATGTCGCTCCACTTGGACACATTATCCTGATTCCGAGGCAACCAGTCTTTGTTCTTTCTACTTATGTCATTTGCTTAGCAGAGAAGCAAGAAATACTAATTTCATAGTCTTTGGTTTGACCCCATCGGGGCCCGAAAACACGATCTACCACACTAGAGGAGAGCACGCTAACAATTACACCACCGATGCGGTTTTGATAAGGAAGAAGTATTCAAAATCATTGTGATGAATACTGAAACATGATTGTCAAGAAGAGTAACTTTGGAAATTTTGAATGTTTATATACAATGTAATTGCAGATTTGCTTTAAAGACATTATAATGTTCAATGTCTAACATGTAAATTATAACGTAAACATTTTCATAAACATATTAAATTATTGACATTGCATTTTAGAGATTATTGACAAAAAAATATTAATTGCTGGAAAATCCTGAACTGTTTTTCTTATGTTTAGGTTATGATAATGATGAAGCTTTAGGAACAAAAATGTTACATATCTCAAGACAAATTAATACACTGAGGCAAAGGGTGGAATATGAAAACCTGGAGAGGCGTTCTATTATTTGGAAGAGTCCTGGTAATTGTTTAGATGACGTTCCACATCTCGACGAGACTGAGCGTCGCAACATTACATTCGGGGTTTACCAGCTCAAACTCAGTTCCAGCTATATGCAGGAATATTTAGAGGGCAATTCTGAGATTTTTGTCCATCAAGAAGATGATCATTTGATACGCGTTCGGTTACAGAGTCGCCACACGTCATCCAGGGATATTTGTTATGGATCGAGTAAACCTCAGCGGAAGTTACCGCATGGTACTGCAAATTTCGAGCAGAAGCACGAGTTGTTGGAGTATGCTCTCACATTGCGTCCATCTTGTGGTACTTTGGATATGCAAGGTACAAGCGCATATATCTTACGGAGTCAGGAATTGGGGGACACTTAGAAGATGCTAGTCATGTGATTGATGACACTGATAGTGAGCAAAGTGTTATGGAGGAATGAGATCCTACCATATTGTTAGGAACACCTTATATTATAATAATGAGATTTAAATGCATAAAAATTACATCGTTTATCCAAGTGTCCTCGAATTTAGCCATTGTTGTCGATCGTGATTGTTTGGTTATTCGGTATTTTATTAAACCTTATTAAAATGACGTCATTTGTACGTCCTTTTTGAAATAGTATTTGGAGGGAGAGACAGAGATAATAGGATTAACATTTTACGCTTAAATCCCTTATCGCATGGGCTCATATAACTTGGTCCGTTATCATGCTTTGGTCAGTTGTTTTGATTTTGGTAATTGTTTAGATTATCGATTTCTTATTGATTCAATTACCCACAATGCTTTTTGTGCCTGCTGAGAATCGAAGAAGACGAGCAAATTCACGGAGACTATCTACTTCAAAAATCCACCCTCCCTTACCCTTACTTTTGGAGGGATACTGCTCTTTGTTTATGTATTTTCAGGTTGATGTGTGTATATGTCAGCATGTGCAGTTCCGGCTGTGGGACCAGAAAAAGCATTTTCCATGCACAACTTGTGAAGATGTTTGGAGAATCCACATGATTGGAAATTGGAGAAACAGCCATTTTGATACTTTCCGTCATTCTAGTCCTTACTTCAGTTTCTTGAAGTACTGTACCATCTTCCAGTCTGGATTTTTAACTGTGATGGCTAATTTTCTGCTTCACTTTGATACTATAATTTCAGTTGAGAGACTTTTAATTCTGGCTGATTTCGCTGCGCTTTGATAACATATTTTCGATTAATAGACTTGTTTACTTCTATGGTAGCATTAGCCTCTGATTTCCAGGGTTAATCGCTTACTTAATATTTATCCGTTCACTATATGATCTGCCACCTTACACATTGAATTTAACATTTACCTCCGATATCCAGGGTTAATTACTTCCGTTTAATTTCTGCATATTCTCATATATTTAAGACTGCTAGCGTTAGCCACTAATTTACAGGGCTAATTGCTATCCGACAGTCATCATTTGTCATCTACGATCTGCCATTAGAACATATTCGGCGATAAGCATGGATAGACAAAGATTCAATTTAATCATTTCAAAGTCAAATTTTTATCATATGACATTTTACTCAATTTACAAATTATCTAGTCATATTCAAATTTAACAATTGTAACTTGTGAATAAATTGCTGTGGCCATTTGTTGCCAAACCTTTATTGATTGTTTTGTTGTTTATGAGGGCATCTGGGGATAATGATTATATAACATGTATTTGGGTTTTTTTGTTTTTTTTGCAGTTGAAATAATTCTAGTAATAATTCACATCACAAGTATTAGTATTGCTGTTAAGGTTTCATGTGTTGTTATATTTAAACAACCTTTTAGAGTAGATGTGATAATTTATTTATTATACCAAATAATATAATTTAAGCTGAATAAATTGTAAATGAAGTAAATAATTGTCTACATACATCCATATTTTGCAGATCAAAATGTTGCAAAATAGCTCAATAAAACTGATTTAATATTTTTCATAAAATTGTCTCCTTTTTTTTTCTTATCAAAAAGTGTACTCTTACCCCAAAATGTAGTATTTGAATTTAAGAAAAATTGTAAATGATATAAATAACGTTTACATCTTGCCATACTTTGCAGTTGTCAATGCTAAAAAATGATCAAATAAACTTAATTACAACTTTTTTGAGAAAACTTATATAATTTTGTATAAAAATGTGTTTTTTACCCTAAAATATTGTAAATAATCTGAAAAATATAAATAAAGTAAACATGTGTCTATATACCTCCATAATGATCAGTTTGAAATATTGCGAAATGTTAAAATGAGCTAAAAAAAAATATGATAAATATTTTTCAAAATTCTGGTTTTTTTTAACTCAAAAATGTAATTTCTCCCCAAAAATACAGTGTTTTAACAATTAGATTGTAAATATCTTTCAACATAGTTATATTATCAACAGTTCCGCTTATTTTTAAATGTTGAAAAGCGAAGTTAGAAAATTTTTAAAATATTTACCTGAAATCTGTGATTTTCATTAAGAAATTACACTATTTTTACCGTAAAAAGAGTCATATTTCATGTTGATATTAACACAAATAAACCATTAATACAAAAATTACTTGGAAATAAACCTTATTCATTATGCATTTTCATTATTAGTTGTTCTTTTTATTTATTATTGAAAATGTCCAGAAATTTGGGATTTTTCATCAAATATTAGTTTTTTGGCCCCAAAATTGACAATAATGCTGAAATATGCTAAAAAATCACATCTAACAATAGTATCAAGCATATATTAGCAGATTATGATAAAAAAAATATGGTTTGAAGATAGGGCCGAATTCCACCCTTCGTGGCCCTACTCTTTTCAATATATATATATAGGAAAAAATGTATGTAAGTGTCGGAACACTAACTATTAGGGAATGACATCTTTGGATACTCATAGTAGATCAACAGAGCTATCGGCCCAGGGATAGACATAAAAACGTAGGTATCGGATTTTACTTCGCATTTAGTTCTTACAGGTGATAATTATGCAATCCAGAGAAACTGGCAACATTGGGCACAAAAGACACAGGACGAAGATAAACAAAGCAAAACACAAAGCACAGAAAACTAAAATGTTGACCAACACAAATACATGCAAAAAACGGGGGCGAATCCATACGCCCGTGAAGGGAAAGCAGTTCCGTCCTTCCACAGGACACCACCATGCCACTCATACCGTCAATGCGCATTAAGCACAACAATACACAAGCAAACACAAATAATGCAAATAAAACATGAGCCCTCCTACAAAAAACTGGAGGTAAATAGGAACCAAGCATCGTTTTCATGTGGACATCGCAACAATTGATAAGGCACGTTATTAGCATTTTCCATAATCATTACACACAATTGTTTACTGGAATAAATTAGTGTCAATAACTTTTCGTGATAATATGCACACATGCTTACTAGTAACGTGTGCATTACACATGCAAATGTCAAGTTCGGAACACACGTCACTTGTCAAGTGGTCACAGGGTTGAACGACTTATTCGAAGTCTTTAATTCTACAAACAGCACAAGGGAAAGCTGTTCCCTCATTTCACAAGACAAAGCCATGCCACTCATACGGTCACTACGTGCAACACACCATTATACGCAAGCAAACACAAATAACGTAAATAAAACATGCGCCCCCCTACAAACAGCTGGAGGTAAATAGGAACCGAACATCGTTTTTATATGGAAATCGTAACTATTCATAAGGCACATTATTAGGAACGGAAAAAGAATACGCGAGCGAGTGCTTCCCAACATTTTCCATAATCATTCCACAAAATTGTTTACTGCAATAAATTAGTGTCAATAACTTTTCGTGATAATATGCACACATGTTTACTAGTAACGCGTGCATTGCATATTCAATTGTCAAGTTCGGAACACACGTCACATGCCAAGTGGCCACAGGGTTGCATGACATATTCATATCCTTTAATTCTACAAATAACACACATCATCTTCTGTTTCAATTCTGTATTTTCCTTCTTCACTTTATCTAGCAATAGAAGATAAAGGGTTTAAAATATTAATCAACTCCAAATATGACACGAATTATATCTGTTAATAATGAAATCTAATAAAAGAGAGAGAGACAAAATAATAACACGCTGTCGGAAAAGGTTCAAAATTTAATCGAAAAACCGGCGAAATAGAGGGACAATCGACATCCCTAATAACACATATACAAATGACCACTCACATATACAACCGGTCACTTTCCCGGCTTTTCACAGATACTGTAATACAAAGTGGTGAGGTTAAGCTAATTTTATGGTCTAATACTTTTCGTCTAAATAAAATAATGCAGCTATGCTTCTTCTAAAATGACACTTTGATTATATACAATATCTATGTTCAAATTTTGCAACACAAAAAAATCAATCAAAATCAGTTGGAGTTTTGCTTAGGTATATGTAAAGTATACACACTTTGACATGATAAGTTGAATTCAATGTGTTTTTAAATTTGGCCAGAAAGTATGGCACAGAATAGGACTACTACCTTGTTGATTGTAATCATGCTGGTCCGGTGGTGATCTGGCAACCAACAATGCATGGCCTCCTGTTGATGGAGATTTATTGTTTTCTGTTGTATATGTACTGGATGCTACTGTAGAAGATTCAGATGCACTGCTTAATGATATAGGGCATGTAGATCCAATATCAAAATTAAATCATTCTATGTACGTGTTGAAGGAGCTGCCATCTGTCCAGTCTAGACGACTGGTGTGATTCCTGCAATATAATTCACCTGGTTTAATCACTGTCATACGTAAAATCAGCAATTGATTTGAATAATTGACTACAATGAACAAGCTACAAAGCTGTTTCATTCAAAATTATTTGAACAAGTGATAACCAAAATGGTATATGTCCAACGAAATACCGGAATATAGCTCAAATATTGTTGAAAGTTGCGTAAAAACACCATGTATTAGAATTGATAATATTTGACAAATAAATAAAACTGGCTTCTGATATCCTCTTTAGAAATCCAAAAAAACGGACGCACATTTGCCCATGCAACCAATGAGATCAACTTTACTAGGTGGTTATTAATGAGGTTAGGGTTATGGTGCTTAACGCCACTTTCAATAATACTCCCGTTGCATCGTGGCGGTAAGTGTTAGGGGAGTAAGAAACCGGAGGACCCGGAGAAAATCACCGACTTGTCGCCAGTCACTGACACATTTTAGAGTTAATAATACAGTAGAATCTGTGCAATCCAACACCTGAGTTTTCCGACATCCTGTGACATCCGACAAAACTGTGTGTTGTCGCAAAGTAGTTTTGTTATCATAAATAAAACTTTAGTATTTTGACATCCTGTACAATCAGACACATTTTCCTGGCCCTTTAGTGAGTCGGATTAGACAGGTTCCACTTGATACTAAAGATAGCTGTGATACCCGAAATTATGTTTAAGTACTTAACATTTGACACCAATGGTCAACATTCTGCATGGCTTTATGACAAAAGAGACGACTGTGGTTTTACCATTACACATTTTTTCCGCAAGATAGTATTATATCAACCGCCCGCGTATAGAGTTTAATTTGCACACCCCAACCACTACACTCGAACTTGCAGTTTATAATGAGAATGTTTCAACGTCACCGTATTCTGCGTACTAAACTATTAAATCAAGAATGCTTAAGAAACCGCCTCGTCCTATCTTTCGACCATTTAGTGTTGAACGTAAGGAGACCAAGCGTCGAAGACCTGGTGTAGTCATTGTAACATGCAAGACAAAAGTTAACCGTGATGAAATCTTGTTCGCTAAAACGAAGATGCAGTTTAGCAAACAATACAGTGATGTGTCATTACAACACAGAATTGAGTTCGAAAACATGTGCATTCTTGTCAAAGCATTAGATTAATGTAAACCCAGACTTATCTGTCAGGGGAAGTAGAATTGTTGACTTCTCTCCCAGTCTACGATCATCTGAAGGTAGCAAACCATACCATGATAAACGAGAATCACGACAGACCAATAGCAGGCTCAAATCGTCCAAGTCTGAAGTCGTCGATACAACGATAGAACCAGTCACCGATCATCAAGAGACAGTACCGATGAAAGACACAACAGTTAAGATTTTCACCGTAGCCGTCGTTAGGTGAAAGTAGTGGAACGGGTGGAATACAAATACTGTTTCTGACAATTTTACTCTACGATATAATTCAGTTTCATATGTAAATCTTGACATAATAGGTACTGCGGGGACTTATTTGAAAAATTGTGATGTATTAAATATGAATGAATATAAGTGACTTGGTAGCAATAGACAGGAATTACATAATAATGCAAAACGTGGCGCTGGAGGAGTGGGGTTTTTAATCAAGAAATCATTTAGTTGAAAATTTTGAAATTGGAATACTAAGCGAGTCAATTGAAGGTATTCTGTGGATATACATGAAAGATAGATAAAGGGTTTAGAATATTAATCAACTCCAAATATGACATGAACTATATATGATAATAATGTAAATCTAATAAAAGAGAGAGAAAAAAATAATAACACAATGTCGGAAAAGGTCCAAAATTTATTCGAAAAATCGGAGAAATAGGGGGAAAATCGACACCCCTAATACACATATACATGACCGGTCACTTAACCGGATTTTGTATATACTGTAATACTGTAAGTGACGTCGCTAAGTTAATTATATGGTCTAATACTTTTTCTCAAAGTAAAATAATGCAACTAAGCTTATTTCAAAATGGCACTTTGATTATATAATATATATGTTCAAATTTGCAACATCAAAAATTCAAAATCAGTTGGAGTTTAATATTTTGAGGTATATGAAATGCATACACACTTGTGACATGATAAGCTTAATTCAATATATTTTTTTATTTGGTGAGAAAGTATAAAACAGAATAAGACTACTACCTTGTTGATTGTAATCGTGCTCTTCCTGTATCGATCTCGCAACCAACAATTCATGCCTCCTGTTGATGCAGAATTATTGTTTTCTGTTGTACATGTACTGAATCCTACTGTAGAAGATTCAGATGCACTGCTTACTGATGTAGGGTATGTAGATCCAATATCAAAATCTAAGTCATTTTCTGTACGTATTGCTGGGGTTGCTATCTGTCCAGCTGAGACGACTTGTGCAATTCCTACAATATAATAAACCCCTGTTAATCACTTGCTTAAGTGAAAACAGCAATTAATTTCAATAACTGCTATGATCAAGCTACTAAACTGTTTCATTCAAAATGATATGAACAAGTGATAAACCAGTATGGTATATGTCAAACGAAATACCGGAATATAACTGAAATATTGTTGAAGTTGCGTTAAACACCATAAACATGATAATATTTGACAAATAAATAAAACTAGCTTCTGATAAACCCCATGGAATTTCAACAGGGACGTACATTTGTACAAGCAACCAATGAGATCAGCGATACTAGGTGGTTACTAATAGGGTTAGGGTTATGGTTATGGTGATTAATGCCATTTTCAACAATATTTCCGTAGCATCGTGGCGGTAAGTTTTATGGGAGTAGGTAACCGGAGTACCCGGAGAAAACCACCGACCTGTCGCCAGTAACTGACAAACTTTAGTGTCACTAATAACTTGATACTAAATATAGCTGTGGTACACGAAATTATGTTTAAGCTGACACCAATGGTCAACATTCTACATCGCGCTATGACAAAAGAGACGACTGTAGTTTTGTCATTACACATTTTCTGCATAATAGTACTATACCAACCGCCTCGTGTATGGAGTTTAATTTTCACACCTCAATCACTACACGCGAACTTGCAGTTTATATTCAGACCTTTTCAACGTCACCGTATTCTGAGTACTAAACTATTAAATCAAGACTGTTTACAGAATCGCTTCATCCTATCTTTCAAAAACCCATTTATCCTATCATTCACAAATATATGTATTAAATATATGTATGAGATCATCAAACACTAATCCATAATATATACTCAAAGCTTGGCATTTCATATAAATGCAATATGCAAATAATTTTTAGAATTTCGTAGTGACGTTACTTCAAATTTAACTTACGGGTCCCATTTTCATTGTTGTCATCCTTTGTATGGTATTCAACTAAGTAAAGCTCGTCGATATTGG
>MJUT01003548.1:195483-249233 GCA_002080005.1 Gigantidas platifrons | reverse complement strand
TACATTGGGTTAATTAACACTCGTGCGAACATAATACGCAAAATTGAAATCAGTTATTAAACATGTTTTCTTCTTCAACCGTGAGGTATATAAATAAACGCTAGTTAATTTCGAAGGGGCAATCAAAAGGACAATGCGTAGAAACTGGCAACATAGGGCATACGAGATGAAGGACAACAAAACAAAAACACAACACATGTTGGACATTACTATGCGCAAGCAAAGTCAAATATAATTATCATTTTGCACCGTTTAGAAAATATACAATACAATACTTTGATAGAAGGCTGTCGTTAGAATAGAATCACATACCTTCGAGTTATTTCTGTTATGTTAACGATGTAGAGCTATTTTCACTTTATCATAATACGTCGGTGTGACTCGTTTTACAAATGCTACAATGTAAAATATAAATTGAGGTATATATAGCAACGATTACTATTTACATTTATATTTTACAGGCTATCTAAAGTTTACCGGTGCAGAAATTTATGAAATACATATTTGTGTATCCATTACATATTCACATAGTTAGTAAACATTTGATACATTTCCAGTAAATATTTATGCACGAATTACATATTCCAATGATACCTAATCCGTATTCATTTCCTTTGCAATCAGTATTAATATACTTATTAAATATTAGTGAGTATGTAGATATCTAACATGGTAAAAGTATTTAAATTCCTGCGCATTCTTTGCCTTTGCAGTGGATATTGATGTACCCATTACTATGTTCAAATTCAAGTTAAGTTTGAAAATACCAAAGAAGTAATCAGAAACGTCAATCGAATAAGGACAGACAATGCAATGGCCTAGGTAAAAAGAACAAAAGGACAATGATCTTTACATAGCAAACCAAAGATTGAGCTAAAAGAAGCAAGCAGAAATCCGGGGTGAATTAATGTGTTCTGAACACTTAATCTGTACCTTCGCCATTAGTGGAAGCCGTCATATTACTGCTGTAAAAAAGCCGGTGGTAAATCATGAAATAGGAGAGGATGGAATAGTAATAACGACAAAGGGAACATAACGTGTTCATGTGTGACAAATATATGTTGTAGGCTTAACCAAGTCATGGTGGTGAACGAATAACATTCGAAGTGATTACCTCCATTTAACCATTAGGAACAGTTGGATCAGTAGATAGCGTGTTAGCAGCAACCCGCTATCTTAGAAATGGATATATACGTACCCATTAGAAGAGCTTGAAGATACCAATCAGAATTCGTAAATCGAAGGACTGATAACACAATGGCTAAAAGAAAACGAACAAAAGGACAAAGAACGATCTACAAACCACTACACAGAAAACTAAAGATCGAGCAGGTTCTCCGGAAGGGTAATCAGTTTCTACTCCACTGGTGACAGCCGCTTGTTACTGTTAAGCGGCACGAACATCATCTGACATGAAAATCTTGCTGAACTAAATGGCATAACCTATTTAAATTACATTTATCGGACACTCAGTGCCTTTGCAATGAATAGCTATGCACCCATTACCTATTAATAAAAGCACACGTACCTATTCCAATTATTATTGTTGTGTTCTGATTGTCTTTTAAATGGTAATGATGTACCCATTACCTATTCAATAATACTTGTTATGTGCAAATTGTAATTCAACTGAATATGCATGTACCAATTGGCTATTCAATAAAAGGTTGAGTGTATCTTCGGTTTTCTCTAACATTTTCTTGAAAATACCAAAAGGATCATTTGACGTCGTAAAGCAACGAAGGACAAACAATGCAAAACAGTATATATCCAATCAATTATCTTGGTTTGCATGATGCCGAAGCAAGTTGGTATAATATGTATCGAATGGATGATGGATATTCGGGACATTGTTTAGTTATACCACATTGAACGAACCAATCTTATTGGTTTCTGTGATAGTAGCATTTTCATCCAATGAACGTAAAGGGCATACAATTAAATGTTCGATTTATAAATTGATTATATATCAATTCTTTCACGAAAGATTATACCTAGAACGATTTTTAGATAACACAATTGTATATTTGTCAGTATGTGTCAGCTATGTCAATCTTACGAGATTGGTGACGAATTTCAATACGTATTACAGTGTCCAAATTTGTAACTGAAAGAAAACATATAATTCCAAAGTACTTTTTCAACATTAAAACTGTCATCATTATCTAGCAAAAAGAAACTTGAAACTATTCGCAAATCATGAAAGCTTATTAATGTGATAAATAAGAAAATTAGTTCTCCATGAAAAAAATCCATCACACATCTGTTAGTATTTGTATCATTTGTATTTAACGTTTAAACATTCTTTTCATAAATTGTATTCAATGTACAGCCATAATCCTGATAATTGATGTAATGATATGTATTTACTTTGCATTGATTTGAACACTCTCACTCTGTAACCTTTGTAACATCGGTTTAGAGAATAAAGTTATTATTATTATAAATATTGATTGATATATTTACAATAATTACAAGGAGAAATTAAAACTTCCAAATTAAAATACAAAATGTATGCAAGTAATCGTTTGAAGGTAGAAGTAGCATACATTATAATATGATACAACACACAACATGTTTTGTTGGTCACCGTTGGAAGTGAGCATTAACCCCAAGTCATGTGACTCTGTTTTCCGTTTCCAAATGACGTGTTTTGAACGTTTATTACCTTGTCACATTTAGCCATATTTTTGTTGACCACTTTTAACATGTCCTCGCGACAAACCTGATTATCGAAATAAGATAATATATTTATGTCGAAGTGTTAATTGAAGTGGTATAAAATTGGTCTTTATTGCATAAGAAAATAGTGGAAAGCGTGTGAAATAAACAACTTTATTTATTTACATATTAGTAATAAGTCTTTGTTCATTCACAAGCAATGCAGCTTATATAATACATACATTACACACAGAATAAATAACAACAGCAGAGGATGACATACATTATATATGACAAAGTTAGAACAAACAAAACAATTAACAATTTCTAAGTTTTGCGGAAATACACAGATATTTTATAAATATAAATAAAATATCTTAAAAATTTCCATTTCCTTCTTTCGACCAAAATATTCCAAGATAAATTGAAATAACAATCTTTTGTGAGACGGACATGTGATGAATATGTTCAATAAAAAATGTAATAAAACATGAAATAACCATGCTCTAGAAAGAGTTCTTAATATACTCTAGAAAAACAGAATAAAGAGGCATACTCGATACATTTAATACACAAACACATGATCGGTCACTTTCATGGCTTGACACAAACACTTTGATAAGACGTGGCGGGGGTGAACATTAGTTCATGGGCCAAAACATCCCGTATAGTGTAATGCATTGTATCATAAAAGCATCGACATAAATGATTAAAAGACATGCAATAGAAACGTAGATATCGACGTGTTTCTGGAATAAACTTCATCATGTACGAACATAATCAAAAGATTAGGAAACCAAATAATTTAAAAGTGATTGCCAAAGGACCTACATGTACCTGAAGCACGATAACCTTAATTTGATTAATCATTACATTATTTAGGAACTGTAAATTAAAAAAAATAATTCATGGAAGCCATATCAATATATTGGTTTTACCACGGGTAGGTCCATTATGTCACGAAGTTTTACCCCGAGTGCCAGCGAGGGGTACACAGCTGAAATAAAGGGCCCACCCGTGGTAAAAACAATATATATATATATGGCTTCCATGAATTATTTCGATTCTAATATGTGAAATTTTGTAAAATATCGTTATAAATTGTCGATGACGTCATAAATTACAATTTTACCACGCGTTTGGACTGAAAGCATTTGAAGGACGTCATATTAGAATTTAATATATATCCATGTAAGTGTCGAAACACTAACTATAGAGGTGATGAAATCTTTGGAGACTCATAGTCCTCCAACAAGGCTATCGACCCATAATTGACATTAAAACGTAGGTATCGAATTTTACGGCGCATTCAGTTCTTACAGTTGATAATTATATTATCAATGTGCACTCTTGAAATAAACATTAGTGAAAACCGAAATGGCAATCAAGAACGGACAAATCAGAGAAATTGGTAACATTGGGCACTCAAGACACAGTACGAAGAAAAACAAGCAAAAAAAACCAGACAGAAAACTAAAACGTTGAGCATCATGAACCCCTCTAACACCGAGACGCCCGCGAAGACAAAGCAGTTCCCGCCTACCACAAGACAACACCCTGCCACTCACACGGTCAATACGTGGTAGACACCACTATACGCAAACAAACACAAATAACGTAAATAAAACATGACGCCTCCTACAAATAGCTGGAGGGAAATAAGAACCGGACATAGTTGTATGTGGACATCGCAACAATTGATAATGCACATTATTAGCAACAGAGTAAGAATACGCGAACGAGTGCTTCCCAACATTTTCCATAATCATTCTAGAAAATTGTTTACTACACTAAATTAGTGTCAAGAAGTACATTTTCGTGATAATATGGACACATGTTTACTAGTAACGTGTGCATTACATATGCAAATGTTAAGTTCAGAACACACATCACATGTCAAGTGGCCACAGGGTTGAATGGCATATCAAAGTATTTAATTCTACAAATAGCACACGTCTTTTTCTGTTTCAATTCTATATATTCCTTCTTCAGTTTGTCTAGCTTAGAATATTAATCAACTCCAAATGTGACACGAACTGTATCTAGTAATAATGTAAATCTAATAAAAATAACATTCTCTGGAAAAGGTCCAAAATCTAATCGACAAATCGGAGAAACAGAGTCACAATCGACACCCGTAATGCACATATACCTGACCTGTCACTTCAAAGTCGCGGGGTTACGCTAATTTTCTGGACCAACGATTTCTCTCTTAGTGAAATAATGCAGCTATGCTTATTTTAAAACTTTGAGAAGAAAATATCTATGTTCAAATTTGCAACCAAAAAATTCAAAATAAGTTTGAGTTTAATATCTGAAAGTAAATGAAACGCATACACACTTGTGACATGATACGTTTAATTCAATGTATTTTTAAATTTGGTGAGAAATATGACACAGAATAATACCACTAACTTGTTGATTGCAATCGTGCTGATCCTCTGGTGATCTGACAACCAACAATTCATGGCCTCCTGTTGATGCATAAATATTGTTTTATGTTGTACATGTACTGGGTCCTACTTCAGAAGATTCAGATGCACTGCTTACTGCTATAGGGTATGTAGATCCAGTGTCAACATGTGTGTCATTCTCTCTACGTATAGATGGGATTTCCTTCTGTCCAGCTAAAACGGCTGGTGTAATTCCTACAATGTAATAATCCCTTTTTCAATCACTTCTCTATGTGAAAACAGTAATTAATTTTAATATCTGACTGCTATGAACGAGCTAGCAAAATTGGCACATTATTAACAACGGAGTAAGAATACGCGAACAAATGCTTCCCAACGTATTCCATAATCATTCCACAAAATTCTTTACTGGAATAAATTAGTGTCAAGAAGTAACTTTGCGTGATAATATGCACACATGTTTACTAGTAACGCGTGCATTACATGTGCAAATGTCAAGTTTGGAGCACAAGTCATATGTTTATCAGTGGAAGATAAAATGCTTAACATATTAATCAACTCCAAATATGACACGAACTATGTCTGGTAATAATATAAATCTAATAAAAGAGAGAGATAAAATAATAACACGCTGTCAGAAAAGGTTCAAAATTTATTCGACAAATCGGCGAAATAGAGGGAAAATCGACACCCCTAATAACACATACAAATGACCACTCACTTTTCTGGATTTTTCTTATACAGTAATACTATAAGTGGCGCGGTTAAGCTAATTTAATTGACCAATGATTTCCATCTTAGTTAAATAATGCAGCTATTCTTATTTTAAGATTGCGCTTTGATTATATAATATCTATGTTCAAATTTGCAACAAATAAAATTGGTGAGAAAGTATGACACTACTATCTTGTTGATTGTAATCATGCTGTTCTTGTTCCTGTACAAGTCACGGCCTCCTCTTGATGCAGACATAATGTTTTCTGTTGTACATGTACTGGATCCTACTGTAGAAGATTTAGATGCACTGCTTACTGTTATAATGTATGCAAATCCAATATCAAAATCTAAGACATTCTCTCTACGTATTGAGGGGTTGCCTTCTGTCCGACTGAGACGGCTGGTGTAATTCCTGCATAATATAAACCTTTTCAATCCCTTCTCTAAGTGAAGACAGCAATTAATTTGAATAACTGACTGCCATGAACAAGCTACACAACTGTTTAATTCAAAATGATTTGAACAAGTAATAACCAATATGCTATATCTCAAACGAAATACCGGAATATAACTGAAATATTGTTGAAAGTGGCGTTAAGCACCATAAACATAAATGTCCAATGGAATTAGCATGAATTAAAATTGATTATATTTGACAAATAAATAAAACTAGCTTCTGATATCCCCTTTGGAAATCCAAAAACGGACGTACACATGCAACCAATCAGATCAGCGCTACTAGGTGGTCATTAATAAGGTTAGGGTTATGGTGTTTAACGCTATTTTCAACAATTTGTCCGTTGCATCGTGGCGGTAAGTTTTATGGGTGTAGAATGCCACCGACCTATCGCCAGTCACTGACAAACTTTAGTGTCAATATTAACTTGATACAAAATACAGTTGTGATACCCAACATTTTAAGTTCTTAACATTTGACACCACTGGTCAACATTATGCTGGTTTTATCACAAAAGAGACGGCTGCAGTCTTACCATTGTACATTTTCTGCAAAATAGTATCATACCAACCGCCCGCATATGGAGTTTAATTTTCACACATCAACCACTACTCTCAAGCAGTTTACATTCTGACTTGTTTCAACGTTGCCGTATTCTGAGTACTAAACTATTAAATCATGAATGCTTAAATAATCGCCTCATCCTATCTTTCAAAAATCTATTTATCTTATCATACACCAATATATAAGCACTAAATCAGAATATCAAATTTTCAAACCGTAATATATACTCAAAGTTTGACATTTCATATAAATGTCAAATATAAATAATTTGAGAATTTCGTTGTGACATTACTTCAAACTTAACTTACGGATCCCATTTTCATTGTTGTCATCCTTTGTATTATATTCACCGAAGTCAAGCTCGTCGATATTTGTATCATTCATCCCCGTTCTATCTGGTGACCAATTATTTCAGCCATATCTTAAGTTAACTAATGTAAGAAATATTAGATATATATATATATGTAAAAACATTTTCATTTTGTCATTTTATAAAATATATAATTATTTAATTTGTACCACTTGTTAAGAGTGTTGCCATTCAGGCACCATTAACACCAAAGACAATTTAGGTAACAGCTTTTCTAAGAAACATAACCACCTTTTAGTAATAATGTCATTACTTAGGAACTGTAGATTGTAATAACAAATATATCTAATAAACCATGTCAGTGTCGAGACTGACTACTGGGAGATGATACCCTCGTGATGGTAACAGTCCATCAGAGTAAGAATTGATCCAGTGATATTGATATAGACGTAGATACATGTATCTAAGAAGAATTTAAGATGCCAAAGGGCTAATCAAAATCCATAAATCGAAGAAGAACAGTCAACACAATGGCCAAAACAAAAGGTACAAAGGACAAACAACGATCTAAAAAAACATACACATACAACTAAAGATCGAGTAACACGAACGCCACTAAAAACCGCGGGTGAACTCAGGTGGTCCGGAAGAGTAGGCAGTTCCTGCTCCACTAGTGGCATCCCTATTGTTTTTGAATATTGCTCTTCGCATTGCAGAATTTCTTAGCATATAATTCAGAAGTTTAATTTAATTCAATTAAAAAAGCAGTATATTTGCAATCAAATCAAGTTCTTGTATATTTCCCTTACAATAATATAGTAATATTAAAGTGCTATCAGAATTTCTTTATATATATTTCAGAATTAAATCAAATTAATTAAAAAAAAAGTATATGATTGTCATCAAACAATTATTTCCTATCGAACAATTATTTCCTATCGAACAATCATTTAAAGAACTTACATTATAAAATTTTAATACTGAACCACGTAGAAATGAATAAGCACAAATGATTCGCATTTGGTTTAAATACCCAGTTTTACGGGCAATCTATTTAGATTGATTGACTGGTAGCTTGAAATCGCAGATTGACATAGGGGCGGATACACAACTCAATTGCGCGACAAAAAACGTATCAATGGGACGAATGAAAAGTATACAATAGGGCGGATATAGAAATGTATATTGGGTGGGATTTTGGAAGTTCTTTGTCCTATATCTATGGATAGTTGTCTGGTAATATAATATAATACGCGTGCTAGTTAAGATATTTAGTTTTATTTAGGTTTGTTTGATGTACATCTCCATGAAATATCTTCACATTTTAGAATGCGTCTTTTTCGGATTGTGAAGTCTTCGACAGTAATACATTATTTCCCCATATTTGTTTGCGACTTAATTATTTTTTTAACGTGTACATGTCGCAGTGTGTGATTAGATTTTACAAATATTTGAATTAAGACAAGCGAATACGCATGTTAATTACAGGTAAAAATACAGGAAATAAAACAATCTATCCACCCCATTGTATAATATGTGTAAAAAAGTTACCATTGATTTTTCGACTTAAAGACCACGAAAAATGATAAATAGTAATTCATTGCAAAAAGAGTAAAACGAGTAAAATGTTACAATTTGACATTTGAGCCTCATTTTAGCGATAAGGTACCATATTTCACTTTGACGACATTTAGTATTGTTTAAACATTCTTTTGATAATTTGTATTCAATGTACACCAATAATCTTGATAATGTGATAATATGTATTTACTTTGTATTAATTTGATCTCGCTCACTCTGTAATCTTTGTATCATTGGCTTAGAGAATAAAGTTGTTATTAATAATAGACTAATTGTAATGAGTTGTTTAATTAGTGTACAATGGGAGGGGGATATCTCAATGTACTCCAAATCCACAATTATTTTTGAAATCTAGAAGTTAGAAAACTAAGTAGGAAGTAAAGATATATTTTATTACCATATTTTATGAAAATAACAAAATAAATCAGTACTAGTATATGATAAGCACATAAATCAAATAATCAATTATGATTTGAAAAAAAATGTTTATTTGCAGAAGCATTAAGGAATATTTAAAGCATAGAATTTTTAGAAAACACAATATTTAGATTATTCTAAAATTTAAGATTTTCACATTTTTTATTTACAGAATTATTCATATCTTTTAAATTAAGATGTATAATATAAATTTTTACAAACTTTTTTTGTTAACTTTTAAACTTTTTTTTACCTTTACAAAATTGTTAATTAAGTTTGGATTCCATATATGCATTTTTAGCAAAGCTTCTTGGTTCAATTTAACAGAATTATTCTTATATTTTTTTCAGTTAACAATCGCTATTTTCTATAGACAAATCTTGTTTTGTAATATCTTTTGTTTTTATTTACAATATTGTTTGTCATATCCTTTACACATTTTTGGAATTTTAGTATATGACCTTTGCTTGACATATTGTTTTATATATCAACATGGTAGACGAAATGACCAACACACATTACTCAGAATACTAACAACAAATTAGTTTACGAAAGGAAAACACATAAACAAACAAGAAGTATGTGGTCATGTGTTCTCTTGTATCCAGTATAAATCAAGAATCATGGTTCTCTTCGGGTACTCCGCTTCTTCAACCACTAAAACTGGTCTCCATGATATAGATGAAATATTGCTTAAAGTAGCGCCAAACAAATAAAAATCAAATCAAATCAAATAAATGATGCCAACTGCGTATTCATTTCCTTTGCAATAAATATTACTGTATTTATATAAAATTACATATTAATAAGAACGCAGCTATCTAACTTGGTAAAATTATTTAAATTGCTGCGTATTCTTTGCCTTTGCAGTGAATATGTATGTACCCATTACTAAGTTCAAATTCAAGTAAAGCTGGAAAATACCAAAGAAATAATCAGAAGCGTAAATCGAATAAGGACAGACAATACAATGACCAAGAAAAAAAAACCCAAGAGGACAATGATCTTTTCACATACAACCAATGATTGAGCAAAACGAAGCAAGCAAAAACCCGGTGTGAATTCATGTGTTCTGAACAGTAAGGCTGTTCCTGATCCACTAGTGGTACCCGTCATATTACGGTTGTAAAAAGTCCGGTGGTAAGTCATGAATAAGGAAATGACAGAATTGTGATAACGAAAAACTGAACATATCGGGGTACTCAGAAGCCGTAAATCAATGGACAAACAATGGTCTCCAAACACTTTATCTCCAATCAATTACCTTGGTTTACATTGTGACGAAACATGTTGGCATAGCAGATATCGAATGGACTATGGATATTCGGGACATTATATAGTTACACCACATTGCACCAATCAAGGTTATTGGTTTGTGTCACAGTAGCATTTTCATCCAATGAACACACAATGGCAAAGCTTTAAGCGGCCGGTCTAATCATTTCTTTCACGAATGATGGTACTAATTTGAATCTTAGTTAACATAATAGTATAAATATTGATTGATAAGTTTAGTATAATTAAACGAGAAATTAAGATTTCAAATTCAAATGCCAAATATATGCAAATAATTGCTTGAAGGTTGAAGTACCATAAATAAAAATATGAAACACCACCAAACATTTATTGCTTAGTGGTCACCGTTGCAAGAAAGGAGAAACACAAATCAAATACTGTTATTCATGTGACTCTGTTTTCCGTTTCTATATGAGGTGTTTTACTTGTTTATTACCCTTTTCATATTAAACATTGTGTTTGATAATTATTATTATTATTATTATTATACAATATTTATAAAGCGCCTATCTAATAAACAATTACTCTAAGCGCTGTACAAAACAAATACAATCTTAATCCTATCAATAAAAGTAAAAGTAGCAATAAAACTCAAGAGTAAATTGAAAATAAAAATAATGACCATAAATAAAATAAAAAATAAAAAAGAGGGAATTTAAGATGATATAAGTACAAGTTAAAAACTGTCGCAATAAAATGCTCTAAAAAGATGAGTCATTATAAGTTTCTAGAAAATGCCAACTGATTGCACATGTCCAAAAATAATTATAATTAAAAGAGAGTTTAAGATCATATATTAAAAAGTTAACCGCTTTTAACATGTCCTCGCTTCAAATCTGATTATCGAATTACGATAATATATGTCTGTCGGAGTGTTATTTGAAGTGGCATGAGATTGATTGATTTGATTTGATTTTTGGTGTTTAACGCCACTTTCAACAATATTTCAGCTATATCATGGCGACCAGTTTTAGTGGTGGAGGAAGCCGGAGTACCCGGAGAGAACCACCGACCATGGGCAAGCAAATGGTAAACTTTATCACTTGCGGTTGCGAGTCGAGTGCACCCTTTTTTGTAATATACAAAGCCGAGCGCGAACCCACGCCGTATTGGTGATAGGCTTGTATGAGTTGTTAGATCCAGCGACCTAACTCATTGAGCCACCCGGGCCCGGTATGAGATTGGTCTTTATTGCATAATAAAATAATGGGTTTGGTTTAGTTTGGTTTATGATGTATAACTCCACTTTAAGCAATACTTCAGTTAAATCGCGGTGGTAAAAAAAAAAATTGGGAAGCGTGTGCAAATATGTAAACTGTATTTATTTACAGTATAATAATAAGTCTCTATCCATTCAAAATCAATATAATTTATATAATGCATTATAAATAAATAGTTCAAATTCACCAATACCAATATAAATTATAATACATCAATTATTTTGTGTTTTTGTTTGTCTCCGTCTTGTGTACCAGTTTCTCTTGATTGTCCATTTTGGATTGTCAAATAAGTATTATCTGATGTTAATTTACACACAAAATAAACAGCCACATCAGAGGATGACATACATTATATATGACAAATTACAATCAGCAAAATAAAACATTAAGCATTTCTAAATTTTGCGAAAATCCTAAATATTTTTTTATAAATATCAATAAATTATTTTAGAATTTCCATTTTCTTCTTTTTTACTATACGCAAACAAACACATATATCATAAATAAGACATGAACACTCCTTCAACCAACAGGAGGTAAATAGGAACCGAACATCATTTTCATGTGGACATCGTAACAATTGATAAGGTACATTATTAACAACGGAGTAAGAGTGCTTCCCAACATTTTCCATAATCATTCCACAAAATTGTTTACAGGAATAAATTATTGTCAAGAAGTGTATTTTAGTAATAATATGCACACATGTTTACCAGTAACGTGTGCATTACATATGCAAATGTCAAGTTCGGAACACACGTCACATATCAAGTGGCCAAAGGGTTGAATGACATATTCAAAGTCCTTAATTCTACAAATAACACACATCATCTTCTGTTTTAATTCTGTATTTTCCTTCATCAGTTTATCTAGGACTGGAAGATAAAGAGTTTAAAATAGTAATCAACTCCTAATATGACACAAACTATATCTGGTAATAATGTAAATATAATAAAAGAGAGAAAAAAAATTAATAACATGCTGTCGAAAAAGGTTAAAAATTTAATCGAAAAATCGGCGAAATAGAGGGACAATCGACACACCTAATACACATCTCACCTTACCGGCTTTTCACAGATACTGTAATACTGTAAGTGGTGGGATTAATCTAATTTTATGTTTTAATACTTTTCCTCTAAGTTACATAATACAGCGATGCTTAGTTAAAATTGCACTTTGATTATACAATATCTATGTTCACATTTTATAACACAAAAGACCCAAAATCAGTTTGAGTTTTGTTTAGGTATATGTAAAGCATACACACTTTGACATGATAAGTTTAATTCAATGTATTTTTAAATTTGGTGAGAAAGTATGACACAGAATAGGACTACTACCTTATTGGTTGTAATCATGCTGGTCCTGTGGTGATTTAGCAACCAACAATTCATGGCCTCTTGTTGATGCAGAATTATTGTTTTCTGTTGTATATGTACTGGATCTTACTGTAGAAGATTCAGATGCACTGCTTAATGATATAGGGTATGTAGATCCGATATCAAAATATAAGTCATTCTCTGTACGTATTGAAGAGGATGCCATCTGTCCAGCTGAGAGGACTGGTGTAATTCCTGCAATATAATGCACCTGGTTTAATCACTGTCATACGTAAAGTCAGCAATTGATTTGAATAATGGACTGCTATGAACAAGCTACAAAACTGTTTCATTCACAATTATTTGAACAAGGGATAACCAAAATGGTATATGTCCAACGAAATACCGGTGTCATACAGTAAACCTTCTTCCATAGTAGATTAACCCCCGGAAGATTTACTATATTGTAAACCTTCCCCCATGGAGGAACGTTTACTATATAGTATTTATTCCGCATTGTAAACCTTCCTACCTAACCGATTAGCAACAAGACACTGTAGATTTTTGCTTTTTTACACCTTTTAATCAAAACCGGATATAATTAATGGTATATAACAATTAAAATGAACACTAACGTGCTAAATTCCGAATGAATAGTAATTATTATCCGCATTAAGGGGGAACATTGACTATATAGCAAAATATCCGGGGGGATGATCGGCTATGCATGCGGGAATGTTTGCTATATAGTAAATTTTTCCCCGGGGGAATATTTATTATATAGTAAAGTATCCGGGGGAAGGTTTACTATACAGCAAATATTCCGAGGGAGAATGTTTACTATATAGTAAACTTTACGGGGGAAGGTTTGCTATGCGGAAGGATTACTATATGACACTGGGATATAGTTCAAATATTGTTGAAAGTGGTGTGAAAACACCATGAATTAGAAATGATAATATTTGACAAATAAATAAAACTAGCTTCTGATATCCTCTTTGGAAATCCAAAAAATGGACGCACATTTGCCCATGCAACCATTGAGATCAACGTTACTAGGTGGTTATTAATAAGGTTAATGTTATGGAGCTTAACACCACTTTCAACAATATTCCCGTTGCATCGTGGCGGTAAGTTTTATGGGTGTAGGAAACCGGAGGAGCCGGAGAAAATCACCGAATTGTCGCCAGTCACTGACAAATTTTAGAGTTACTAATACAGTAGACCCTGTGCAATCCGACACCTGAGTTTTCCGACATCCTGTGACATCCGACAAAAATGTATGGTCCCAAAGTAGTTCTGTTAGCATAAACAAAACTATAGTATTCTGACATCCTGTACAATCCGATACATTTTCCTGGTCCCGTGGTGTGTCGGATTAGACAGGTTTCACTTGATACTAAATATAGCTGTGATACCAGAAATTATGTTCAAGTTATTAACATTTGACACCAATGGTCAGCATTCTACATGGTTTTATGACAAAAGAGACGACTGTATTTTTACTATTACACATTTTTTCCGCAAAATAGTATTATGCCAAACGCCCACGTATCGAGATTAATTTTCACACCTCAAACGCTACACTCGAACTTCCAGTTTATAATTAGAATGTTTCAAAGTCACCGTATTCTGCGTACTAAACTAGTAATCAAGAATGCTTAAGAAACCGCCACGTCCTATCCTTCTACCATTTAGTGTTGAACTTAAGAAGACCAAGTCCCAAAGACCTGGTGTAATCATTGTAGCATGCAAGACAAACGTTAACTGTGGTGAAATCTTATCCGCTAAAAAGAAGTTGCAGTTTAGTAGACAATACAGTGATGTGCAATTACAACAAAGAATTGAGGCCGTAAACATGTGCATTCTAGTCAAAGCATTAGGTTATGCAAACCCAGACTTATCTGACAGGGGACGTAGAAGTGTTGACTTCTCTGCCAGACTACGATCATTTGAAGGTAACAAACCATACCATGATAAACGGGAATCACGACAAAACAATAGCGGCTCAAATCGTCCAAGTCTGAAGTCGTCGATACAATGATAGAACCAGTCATTGATCATCAAGAGACCATACCGACGAAAGATACAACAACTCAGAATTTCACCGTAGCCGTCGTTAGGTGAAAGTAGTGGAACGGATGGAATAAAAAATACTGTTTCTGACAATTTTCTAGATACGATAACGTAACCCTCATTCCGCTTGTGCTCCATTTAGGGTTACGAATCGATCCCATTCAACGTATGGGAGCAGCGCCCGGAGTGATTCACACCGGGCGGTTTTTTGTCCTAATTCCGTTGTAAGTGGTTGGAAAAATTAACGGGGGTGAAATATAAATATATTTCGGTAAACCTTGAGGTGCTAAATAATCGCTGCAGCAATCCATGGTAGACTTATATCCATCTGAAAATTTGAATGCATAAAATCTTCTTTCTGTCCGACATTTTGCTTACAAGTTGCTAGTTCACGCGCACTTGCCTCGTTTTTGAGATATCCTTATTTGGATCAATTTTATAGTAAAACGTAGTAACAGTTTTCCATATTTGGCATATATGGATAGGCTCCACCCATCGCGAGATTCTACGTAAGGTGCTATGGCGGACAAGTAACAATTTTCAAATACGAAATGAGATCGATTCGTAACCCTAAATGGAGCACAAGCGGAATGAGGGTTACGTTATCGTATTTAACAATTTTCTTGTACATTATAATTCAGTTTCAGATGTAAATCTTGAAATAATAGGGACTTATTTGAAAAATTATGATGTATTAAATATGAATAGATATAAGTGGTTTGGTAACAATAGACAGGACTTACATAAAAATGCAAAACGCGGCTCTGGAGGAGTGGGGTTTTCAATTACAACTTATTTAGTTCCAACTTTTGAAATTAGAATACAAAGCGAGTCAATTGAAGATATTTTGTGGATATACATGAAAGATAGATATAATGTTTAGAATATTAATCAACTCCAAATATGTCACGAAGTATATCTGGTAATAATATTAATCTAACAAAAGAGAGAGAACAAATATTAACACGCTGTCGGAAAAGGTTCAAAATGTATTCGACAAATCGACACCCCTAATACACATATACACATCCGCTCACTTTTCCGGCTTTTTAGAGATACTGCAATACAATGCGGTGTGGTTAATGTAATCGTAGGCACTAATGATGTCCGTCTTAGTGAAATAACGCAGCTATGATTATCTTAAAATGGGACTTTGATTATATAATATCTATTTTCAAATTTGAAACAAAAAGAATTCAAATCAATTGAAGTTTAATATTTTGAGGTATATGAAACGCATAGGCACCTGTGACATGATAAGTTTAATTCAACGTATTTTTGAATTTGGTGAGAAAGTATGATACAGAATAGGACTACTACCTTGTTGATTGTAATCATGCTGTCCCTGTGGTGATCTGGCAACCAATGATGCATGGCCTCCTGTTGATGCTGAATTATTGTTTTCTGTTGTATATGTACTGGATCCTACTGTAGGAGATTCAGATGCATTGCTTACTTCTATAGGGTATGTAGATCCAATATCAAAATGTAAGGCATTCTCTGTACGTATTGGTGGGGTTGCCATCTGTCCAGCTGAGACGACTGGTGTAATTCCTACAATATAATACAACTTTTTTAATCACTGCCTAGGTAAAGTCAGCAATTAATTTGAATAGCTGGCTGCTATGAACAAGATACAAGGCTGTTTCATTCAAAACGATTTGAACAAGTGATAACCAATATGGTATATGTCTAACGAAATACCAGAATATAACTGAAATATTGTTGAAAATGGCGTTAAACACCATAGACATAATATCTGATGGACTTAGTATGAATTATAATTGATAATATCGGACAAATAAATAAAACTAGATTCTGATATCCCTTTTGGAAATCAAAAAACGGACGTATATTTGCTGATCAACCAATGAGATCAGAGCTACTAGGTGGTCATTATTAAGGTTAGGACTATGGCCTTTAACGCCACTTTCAACAATATTTCCGTTGCATCGTGGCGGTAATTTTATGGGTGCAGGAAACTGGAGTACCTGGAGAACACCACCGACTTGTCCCCAGTCGCTGACAAACTGATAGCTGTGATACCCGAAAACCAATGTTTAACATTCTGGATGGCGTGATGACAAAAGAGACGATTGTAGTTTTCCATTGCATATTTTCGTAAAAATAGTATTATACCAACCGCCTTCGAATGGATTTTAATTTTCACACCTCAAACACTACACTCGAACTTTCAGTTTATTTTCAGATTTTTTCAACGTCACCATATTCTGCGTACTATTAAATCAAGAATGCTCAACAAATATTTGGATCATTTAGTGTGGAACGTAAGGAGATCAACTCCCGAAGACCTGGTGTTGTCATTGCAACATAAAAGACAAAAGCTAACCGTGATGAAATCTTGTTTGCTAAAAAGAAGTTGCAGTTGAGCAGATAATACAGTGATGTGTAAATACAACACGGAATTGAGTTCGAAAACATGTGCATTCTTGTCAAAGCATTTGATTATGTAAACCCAGACTTATCTGACAGAGGACGTAGAAGAGTTGACTTCTCTGCTAAACCACGATCATCTGAAGGTAGCAAAACAAACCATGATCAACGAGAATCACGACAGAACAATAGCGGCTCAAATCGTCCAAGTCTGATGTCGTCGATACAATGATAGAACCAGTCACCGACCATCAAGAGACAATACCGATGAAAGATACAACAGTTCAAAATTTCAACGTGGCCGTCGTTAGGTGAAAGTAGTGGAAGGGATGGAGTAACAATAAAGTTTCTGACAATTTTCCTGTATGTTATAATTCAATTTCATATGTAAATCATGAAATAATAGGGACTTATTTGAAAAATGATGATGTATTAAATATGAATAGATATAAGTGGTTTGGTAACAATATACAGGACTTACATAAAAATGCAAAACGCGGCTCTGGAGGAGTGGGGTTTTTAATTACAACTCACTTAGTTCCAAATTTTGAAATTGGAATACTAAGCGAGTCAATTGAAGATATTTTGTGGATATACATGAAAGATAGATATAATGTTTAGAATATTAATCAACTCCAAATATGACACGAAGTATATCTGGTAATAATATTAATCTAACAAAAGAGAAAGAACAAATATGAACACGCTGTCGGAAAAGGTTCAAAATGTATTCGACAAATCGACACCCCTAATACACATATACACATCCGCTCACTTTTCCGGCTTTTTAGAGATACTACAATACAATGCGGTGTGGTTAAGTTAATAGTAGGCACTAATGATGTCCGTCTTAGTGAAATAACGCGGCTATGATTATTTTAAAATGGGACTTTGATTATATAATATCTATTTTCAAATTTGAAACAAAAAGAATTCAAATCAATTGAAGTTTAATATTTTGAGGTATATGAAACGCATAGGCACCTGTGACATGATAAGTTTAATTCAACGTATTTTTAAATGTGGTGAGAAAGTATGACACAAAATAGGACTACTACCTTGTTGATTGTAATCATGTTGTCCCTGTGGTGATCTGGCAACCAATGATGCATGGCCTCCTGTTGATGCTGAATTATTGTTTTCTATTGTATATGTACTGGATCCTACTGTAGGAGATTCAGATGCATTGCTTACTTCTAAAGGGTATGTAGATCCAATATCAAAATGTAAGGCATTCTCTGTACGTATTGGTGGGGTTGCCATCTGTCCAGCTGAGACGACTGCTGTAATTCCTACAATATAATACAACTTTTTTAATCACTGCCTAGGTAAAGTCAGCAATTAATTTGAATAGCTGGCTGCTAGCTATGAACAAGATACAAAGCTGTTTCATTCAAAATGATTTGAACAAGTGATAAACAATATGGTATATGTCTAACGAAATACCAGAATATAACTGAAATATTGTTGAAAATGGCGTTAAACACCATAGACATAATATCTGATGGACTTAGTATGAATTATAATTGATAATATCGGACAAATAAATAAAACTAGATTCTGATATCCCTTTTGGAAATCAAAAAACGGACGTATATTTGCTGATCAACCAATGAGATCAGAGCTACTAGGTGGTCATTAATAAGGTTAGGATTATGGCCTTTAACGCCACTTTCAACAATATTTCCGTTGCATCGTGGCGGAAATTTTATGGGTGCAGGAAACTGGAGTACCTGGAGAACACCACCGACTTGTCCCCAGTCGCTGACAAACTGATAGCTGTGATACCCGAAAACCAATGTTTAACATTCTGGATGGCGTGATGACAAAAGAGACGATTGTAATTTTCCATTGCATATTTTCGGAAAAATAGTATTATACCAACCGCCTTCGTATGGATTTTAATTTTCACACCTCAAACACTACACTCGAACTTTCAGTTTATTTTCAGATTTTTTCAACGTCACCATATTCTGCGTACTATTAAATCAAGAATGCTCAACAAATATTTGGATCATTTAGTATGGAACGTAAGGAGATCAACTCCCGAAGACCTTGTGTTGTCATTGCAACATAAAAGACAAAAGCTAACCGTGAAGAAATCTTGTTTGTTAAAAAGAAGTTGCAGTTGAGCAGATAATACAGTGATGTGTAAATACAACACGGAATTGAGTTCGAAAACATGTGCATTCGTGTCAAAGCATTTGATTATGTAAACCCAGACTTATCTGACAGAGGACGTAGAAGAGTTGACTTCTCTGCTAAACCACGATCATCTGAAGGTAGCAAAACATACCATGATAAACGAGAATCACGACAGAACAATAGCGGCTCAAATCGTCCAAGTCTGATGTCGTCGATACAATGATAGAACCAGTCACCAATCGTCAAGAGACAATACCGATGAAAGATACAACAGTTCAGAATTTCAACGTAGCCGTCGTTAGGTGAAAGTAGTGGAAGGGATGGAGTAAAACTACTGTTTCTGACAATTTTCCTGTATGTTATAATTCAATTTCATATGTAAATCATGAAATAATAGGGACTTATTTGAAAAATGATGATGTATTAAATATGAATAGATATAAGTGGTTTGGTAACAATATACAGGACTTACATAAAAATGCAAAACGCGGCTCTGGAGGAGTGGTGTTTTTAATTACAACTCACTTAGTTCCAACTTTTGAAATTGGAATACTAAGCGAGTCAATTGAAGATATTTTGTGGATATACATGAAAGATAGATATAATGTTTAGAATATTAATCAACTCCAAATATGACACGAAGTATATCTGGTAATATTATTAATCTAACAAAAGAGAGAGAGAAAATAATAACACGCTGTCGGAAAAGGTTCAAAATTTATTCGACAAATCGACACCCCTAATACACATATACACATCCGCTCACTTTTCCGGCTTTTTAGAGATACTGCAATACAATGCGGTGTGGTTAAGTTAATCGTAGGCACTAATGATGTCCGTCTTAGTGAAATAACGTAGCTATGATTATCTTAAAATGGGACTTTGATTATATAATATCTATTTTCAAATTTGAAACAAAAATAATTCAAATCAATTGAAGTTTAATATTTTGAGGTATATGAAACGCATAGGCACCTGTGACATGATAAGTTTAATTCAACGTATTTTTAAATTTGGTGAGAAAGTATGACACAGAATAGGACTACTACCTTGTTGATTGTAATCATGCTGTCCCTGTGGTGATCTGGCAACCAATGATGCATGGCCTCCTGTTGATGCTGAATTATTGTTTTCTGTTGTATATGTACTGGATCCTACTGTAGGAGATTCAGATGCATTGCTTACTTCTATAGGGTATGTAGATCCAATATCAAAATGTAAGGCATTCTCTGTACGTATTGATGGGGTTGCCATCTGTCCAGCTGAGACGACTGCTGTAATTCCTACAATATAATACAACTTTTTTAATCACTGCCTAGGTAAAGTCAGCAATTAATTTGAATAGCTGGCTGCTAGCTATGAACAAGGTACAAAGCTGTTTCATTCAAAATGATTTGAACAAGTGATAACCAATATGGTATATGTCTAACGAAATACCAGAATATAACTGAAATATTGTTGAAAATGGCGTTAAACACCATAGACATAATATCTGATGGACTTAGCAAGAGTTAGAATTGATAATATCGGACAAATAAATAAAACTAGATTCTGATATCACTTTTGGAAATCAAAAAACGGACGTATATTTGCTGATCAACCAATGAGATCAGAGCTACTAGGTGGTCATTATTAAGGTTAGGACTATGGCCTTTAACGCCACTTTCAACAATATTTCCGTTGCATCGTGGCGGTAATTTTATGGGTGCAGGAAACTGGAGTACCTGGAGAACACCACCGACTTGTCCCCAGTCGCTGACAAACTTATAGCTGTGATACCCGAAAACCAATGTTTAACATTCTGGATGGCGTGATGACAAAAGAGACGATTGTAGTTTTTCATTGCATATTTTCGGAAAAATAGTATTATACCAACCGCCTTCGTATGGATTTTAATTTTCACACCTCAAACACTACATTCGAACTTTCAGTTTATTTTCAGATTTTTTCAACGTCACCATATTCTGCGTACTATTAAATCAAGAATGCTCAACAACTATTTGGATCATTTAGTGTGGAACGTAAGGAGATCAACTCCAGAAGACCTGGTGTTGTCATTGCAACATAAAAGACAAAAGCTAACCGTGATGAAATCTTGTTTGCTAAAAAGAAGTTGCAGTTGAGCAGATAATACAGTGATGTGTAAATACAACACGGAATTGAGTTCGAAAACATGTGCATTCTTGTCAAAGCATTTGATTATGTAAACCCAGACTTATCTGACAGAGGACGTAGAAGAGTTGACTTCTCTGCTAAACCACGATCATCTGAAGGTAGCAAAACATACCATGATAAACGAGAATCACGACAGAACAATAGCGGCTCAAATCGTCCAAGTCTGATGTCGTCGATACAATGATAGAACCAGTCACCAATCGTCAAGAGACAATACCGATGAAAGATACAACAGTTCAGAATTTCAACGTAGCCGTCGTTAGGTGAAAGTAGTGGAAGGGATGGAGTAAAACTACTGTTTCTGACAATTTTCCTGTATGTTATAATTCAATTTCATATGTAAATCATGAAATAATAGGGACTTATTTGAAAAATGATGATGTATTAAATATGAATAGATATAAGTGGTTTGGTAACAATATACAGGACTTACATAAAAATGCAAAACGCGGCTCTGGAGGAGTGGGGTTTTTAATTACAACTCACTTAGTTCCAACTGTTGAAATTGGAATACTAAGCGAGTCAATTGAAGATATTTTGTGGATATACATGAAAGATAGATATAATGTTTAGAATATTAATCAACTCCAAATATGACACGAAGTATATCTGGTAATAATATTAATCTAACAAAAGAGAGAGAAAAAATAATAACACGCTGTCGGAAAAGGTTCAAAATTTATTCGACAAATCGACACCCCTAATACACATATACACATCCGCTCACTTTTCCGGCTTTTTAGAGATACTGCAATACAATGCGGTGTGGTTAAGTTAATCGTAGGCACTAATGATGTCCGTCTTAGTAAAATAACGCAGCTATGATTATCTTAAAATGGGGCTTTGATTATTTAATATCTATTTTCAAATTTGAAACAAAAAGAATTCAAATCAATTGAAGTTTAATATTTTGAGGTATATGAAACGCATAGGCACCTGTGACATGATAAGTTTAATTCAACGTATTTTTAAATGTGGTGAGAAAGTATGACACAGAATAGGACTACTACCTTGTTGATTGTAATCATGCTGTCCCTGTGGTGATCTGGCAACCAATGATGCATGGCCTCCTGTTGATGCTGAATTATTGTTTTCTGTTGTATATGTACTGGATCCTACTGTAGGAGATTCAGATGCATCGTTTACTTCTATAGGGTATGTAGATCCAATATCAAAATGTAAGGCATTCTCTGTACGTATTGGTGGGGTTGCCATCTGTCCAGCTGAGACGACTGGTGTAATTCCTACAATATAATACAACTTTTTTAATCACTGCCTAGGTAAAGTCAGCAATTAATTTGAATAGCTGGCTGCTATGAACAAGATACAAAGCTGTTTCATTCAAAATGATTTGAACAAGTGATAACCAATATGGTATATGTCTAACGAAATACCAGAATATAACTGAAATATTGTTGAAAATGGCGTTAAACACCATAGACATAATATCTGATGGACTTAGTATGAATTATAATTGATAATATCGGACAAATAAATAAAACTAGATTCTGATATCCCTTTTGGAAATCAAAAAAACGGACGTATATTTGCTGATCAACCAATGAGGTCAGAGTTGCTAGGTGGTCATTAATAAGGTTAGGATTATGGCCTTTAACGCCACTTTCAACAATATTTCCGTTGCATCGTGGCGGTAATTTTATGGGTGCAGGAAACTGCAGTACATGGAGAACACCACCGACTTGTCCCCAGTCGCTGACAAACTTATAGCTGTGATACCCGAAAACCAATATTTAACATTCTGGATGGCGTGATGACAAAAGAGACGACTGTAGTTTTACCATTGCATATTTTCGGAAAAATAGTATTATACCAACCGCCTTCGTATGGATTTTAATTTTCACACCTCAAACACTACACTCGAGCTTTCAGTTTATTTTCAAAATTTTTCAACGTCGCCATATTCTGCGTACTATTAAATCAAGAATGCTCAAAAAATATTTGGATCAATTAGTGTGGAACGTAAGGAGAGCAACTCCCGAATACCTGGTGTTGTCATTGTAACATAAAAGACAAAAGCTAACCGTGATGAAATCTTGTCCGCTAAAAAGATGTTGCAGTTGAGCAAACAATACAGTGATGTGTCATTACAACACGGAATTGAGTCGGAAAACATGATAAACGAGAATCAAAGCAAATCGTCCAAGTTTAAAGTCGTCTATATAATGATAGAACCAGTATCCGACCATCAAGAGACAATACCGATGAAAGATACAACAGTTGAGAATTTCAACGTAGCCGGCGTTAGGTAAACGTAGTGGAACGAATGGAATAAAGATACTGTTTCTGACAATTTAACTCTACGTTTTAATTCAGTTTCATATGTGAATCTTGCCATAATAGGTACTGCTGGGACTTCTTGTCAACGCATTAGGTTATGTAAGCCCAGATTTATCTGTCAAGGGACGCAGAAGTGTTGACTTCTCTGCCAGACCACGATCATCTAAAGGTAGCAAACCATACCATGATAAATGAGAATAACGAGAGAATAATAGCGGCTCAAATCGTCCAAGTCTAAAGTCATCGATACAGTGATTGAACCAGTCACCAATCGTCAAGAGACAATACCGATGAAAGATACAACAACTCAGAATTTCAACGTAGCCATCGTTAGGTGAAAGTAGTGGAACGGATGGAATAAAAATACTGTTTCTGACCATTTTCCTGTACGTTATAATTCAGTTTCATATGTAAATCTTGAAATGATAGATACTTATTTGAAAGATTGTGATGTATTAAATATGAATGGATATAAGTGGTTTGGTAGCAACAGACAGGACTTGCATAACAATGCAAATCGCGTCTCTATTTAGTTGAATCTTTTGAAATTGGAATACTAAGTGAGTCAATTGAAGGTATTTTGTGGATATAAATGAAAGATTAATCATCTCCAAATATGGCATGAACTATAAATCTAATAAAAGAGAGAGAGAAAATAATAACAGGTAGTCGGAAAAGGTTTAATATTTAATCGAGAAATTGGAGAAATACAGGGGAAATCGACACCCCTAATACATATACAGACAACAGCTCACTTTTCCGGCTTTTTAGAGATACTGTAATATTATAACTGGCGTGAATACGTTGAATTTATGGTCCAATGATGTTCGTCTTAGTGAAATAATGCAGCTGGGCTTATTTTAAAATGGCACTTTGATTATATGATATCTATGTTCAAATTTGAAACAAACAAAAAATAAAAATCAGTTGGAGTTTAATATTTTGAGGTGTATGAAAGGCATGGACAATTGTGACATGATAAGTTTAATTCAATGTATTTTTAATTTTGGTGAGAAAGTATGACACAGAATAAGACTACTACCTTGTTGATTGTAATCGTACTGTTCCTGTGGTGATCTGGCAACCAACAATTCGTGGCCCCCTGTTGATGCCGAAATATTGTTTTCTGTTGTACATGTACTGAATGCTACTGTACAATATTCAGATGCACTGCTTACTTCTACAGGGTATGTAGATCCAATATCAAAATGTAAGTAATTCTCTGTACGTATTGATGGGGTTGTCTTCCGCCCAACTGAGACGACTGGTGTAATTCTTACAATATAATACACCTGGTTTAATCACTGCTCTAAGTAAATTCAGCAATTAATTTGAATAACTGACTGCTATGAACAAGCTACAAAGCTGTTTCATTCAAAATGATTTGAAAAAGTGATAACTAATGTGGAATATGTTCAACGAAATACTGGAATATATCTCAAATATTGTTGAAAGTGTCATAAAAACACCATTATTTAGAAATGATAATATTTGACAAATAAATAAAACTAACTTTTGATATCCTCTTTGGAAATCCAAAAACGGATGTACATTTTCCCATGCAACCCATGAGATAAGCGCTACTAGGTGGTCATTAATAAGGTTAGGGCTATGGTGCGTAACGCTTTCAACAATATTTCCGTTCGGGCTTTTGAAAGTGGCATTAAACATCATAAGCATAAGCCACCTACATTTGAAACAAATAACCTGCCTGACATAAAGGATTATGAGTACTCCTGACAATTAAGATTGCTTTATTGTGGTTTTCTGAATTCTAACAACTGTTCCATTCTATATTTTATTATGAAATTAAATGTTCAGTTTCTAATGTACCAATAATTTAAAGTTGTTCATATGCTCTGGATACATCAAGCTATAAATAGTATAAGTCAACAATACATGTGATCACAGTCACTTGAAGTCAAAATAATAAAGTGTCATACAGAGTGAAGCATGATGCGACCGCAGGGTGTCGACAAGGGGATAATCAACAAGTGCATATTAAAAGCAAGTGTGAACACTGTATTTTCCGTGATATAATAATATGCTAGGCTATTGTATTTTGAGCATTTTTCTTGAATTACTATTTCAGGTGTTAACTATGCTGTCCAAATATGTAAATTTATGGAATGTGAGCCACATTTATTACCCTTTTCGAAATAAAGCTATCAATAACCGTTTTCAAAAATAATATTCTAATCTTCCGTATAACCAGCTAATATCTGTTACATGTATTGTGATGTTTTAGCAAATTGTTTTTTTTTCTGAATTTCAAATGCATCAGTAAAGTACAAATTTACATAGTATTGTATCTGTATGAACATGGAGTATTAATAGTGTTATATTGTATTTTCATATTTAAGAGGAGTTATCTCTGATATATAGTCATCAGCTATAGTCGTCTAAACAGAAAACGTCTACAGCAACATAATAACATCAAATGTTTGGGAACTAGTTCAATTTCACATTATTTATGGTTTAAGCACAATCATAGCCAAACTTGAATGAACTATGAGATAAGAACAAATGTTATTTTCTTTAATATTTTGTCATGAGATATGTAAGTGAAGTTCGCTTGCTATGTTCGGTTCGTATTCACAACAGTTGTTTATAGGACAGTTCATGTCTTATTTGTGTTGTTTATGTTACTGTGTATAATTTCATCCTACACGACTTTAATATATGAGAAACGTGTCGGGTACATTACAAGTGGAAGGAACTGCTTAACCTTCGCGGAAACATGAGTTCACCCTGGTCGGTGTTGGGGTCCGTGTTGCTCATTATTTTAGACGTCTGTGTTGCGCTTTGCTTTGTTTGTCTTCGTATTGTATATTGGGTGTCCAATATTGTCAGTGCCTTTGGACTGTCAATTGTTGATTGCCCCTGTGGTTTTCTCTAACGTATAATTCTTAAAACAAAACACAGCCAACTTTAGGGCACAGTTCCGAAATCAAATAGAAAAATCGTAGTCATGTGGAAAATCTATAACCCCAACATATTCTACCCCTATTGTTTCTTAATATTACTCTAAAAATGGCAATATATGTTTGCAATCAAAATATATTGCCCTTAAAATAATATAGTAATAATAAAAATTAATATTAGAATTTCTTTAAATATATTTTAGAATTAAATCAAATTAAAACAAAAGTATATGCTTGCCATCAAGTAATTAAAGTACTTACATTAGAGCATCATAATAGATCACGTAGAAATAAATAAGCTCCAATGGTTTAAATGATCAACGTTATCACTTCATACGACAAATACAAAATAAACCTAGTTGAATGCACACATGTAAAACCTCACAGTAATAAGATATGTGTTTAAAGTTATAAATTATAACTATTTCGTCGGTAAATGTTTAAATATAATATTTCCGTGTTCCTTAATCCATGTAAAGATCTCACTAAATTGATATGCTTGCTTGCGTCTTGTAATAATCCGTTACAGAAAAGGGTTTGATATATGTTTAAATCTTAAATACTTAAAAATCTGTAAAAAGTTGCATCAAATTCTATTTTTGTTCAGTCATCGCTTATAATACTTTTAATACAAATATATAAAACGCACAAGTTGTCATTTGGAGATGCAGCATAATACTTCTATAATACTAGTGATGGAACAAAAGAATAGTTGTATTTGTGGAGTTCGTGTTACTAGATCTTTAGTTGTGTGTGTATGTTTTGTAGATCGTTTGTCCTTTTATACTTTTTCTTTTGGTCATTGTGTTGTCTGTTCTCTTTCGATTTACGGATTCGGATTATCCCTTTAGATCTTCTGTCTTCAAACTCTTCTTGCTAAATAGATAAGAAAATATGATTATGAACATACTTGTCACATTGAAGTGAAATTATCAATAAGCTTATAGGATGGGATTTTTGTAGTTCCCTTTTCTCCTGTTTATTCTTTTTTTTTACTTCATTTGGTGTCCATGGTTATACCCGAATGAAGATTAACCAAGATATATTCAAGATATATTCATTAAGACTGGTATTTTAATTTTGTTGTTAATAATCGGTATTTCAATATATTCTGGTATTGTACTGGTTAAGCATTAAAACTTTGTAGAAATGTAATTAGTGTTTATGAGCTATATTGTACCATGCATAATTATAGAATCATATATATGAGATAATATATGTTAGACATATTGCTTTACATATCAAAATGGTAGAAACAATGACCAACGCAAATTACACAGAATATTAACAACAAATTTTTCTACGAAAAGAAAACACAAAAACAAACAAGAAGTATGTTGTCATGTGTTCTCTTGTATCCAGTATAAATCTAGAATCATGTATAAGAATATTTGTGGTTTAAAAGTTATTTTATTGTAGATGAAATTATTTTTGGCAGCAAATTTTGTGAATTCTTTTCATTAATTATAGATTAATTTTCAGTACATAATGCAATTATGATCATACTGTCAAAAACGGTATGCTCATCGCGTGATCAGGGTCAATATTAATTATGATTGGTCAATAATTATTGTATTGACTAATCCTGGTCAAACGCTTACAAATTAGCCGCAAGTGCGATTACTTGGTCACTTTTCAAATGCGGTTTGGATGTTGACAGACGCCATTTTATATCTAAACATTTAAGTCTAAAATTTTAAATATCACATATTCCAGAGAATTCGGTTGAACTAGTTTAAATTTAATATTCCAGAGCAATTAGTGGAAGAAGTTTTGTTGGAAAGCTGCGGATTTACCCAGAAGGTATAGGCCATATGAAACATTTTCAAGCGTATTTCTTCTTTTTTCGTACAATGTACAATGGTTCATCGGGTTTTAATTATTTGTCATTCTTCTGTTCACAAGTTAGATTCGTTTTTGTATGAAAACCGTGGATTGGGATGATATAATTTAGGTTTTGATGGTATATAAATTCAGTACAGTTGAATTTTTTGGGCTTGGGGGAGAAACGTTGCGCCCAGGAATGAAATACATACAGAAAGGAGAATGTATGCAGATATTTAATTCTCTTAAACCAAACACAGTTTTTCTACAATTGGGCGGCAACGATTTAACAGATGAGCAAAACCCTGAACAATTGGTCGATTACATAATCACATGCTATAAGGTTAATCACGTGATTGTAGGGCAATTGTTGCCAAAGTTTTCCGAAAGATCTGGTGTCGATTACAATAACAAAGTACACAAAGTAAACAACCATTTACACACGACATTAGCTACCAGCGATTGTGTTACGTTCTGGAAACACAGAGGTCTGTGGAAAAATACACCTTCGCTATTGTCAGACAAGGTGCATCTGAATAACCTTTGCATGAAAATATACTCTAAAAATGTAAGAGCGGTGGTTGGCACTTCAAAGCGTATGTAACTTCACATGGTGTCTGTTATTCCTGATTTGTCCGATAAAGCAATATTAAAGTAACTTACACACATACATCTCACATCATTATGTCATTGAACGCCTATAGTATTTAGTGTAGCTGATAATGCGACGTACATAGATATATGCTGCACTTTCTTTCTCACTCGTATAAATTTGTGAATTATTTATAAGTGTTTATAAACTGAAAACAGTCGTATTTGTTATGCATCGACTACGATTCATTTTGTATATGCATACATCTCACCTGCAAGTAAACGAACTGATATGTTTATGGTTGGCATAGCTAAAATATGCAAGCTGGTTGTGATACTGCCATCAATTTATTCAACATTGTTTTATATCATGCATGTTATCACTGTTTTTTGTACAGTATTATGGTTATACATTGTACATCCATTACAATTTATTCAACATGGTTTACATTATGCACGGTTATACTGTATATTATGTACAGAACTATGGTTTACACACATTACATGGTTGTACAGTGTACATTTAATTTATTCAACATGGTTGCATCATGCACATTGTCACTGTACATGGTGTTTCAGTTACATTGTTAGTACATTGTACATATGTACATTTAATTCAACATGAATTGCATCTGCCAACAACAGTAAAAGTAAACCAGCTGGCACATTTTCTTGAAGGGTACGACAGTAATTTGAAAAACAATTTGGTTCAGGGGTTTACATCAGGTTTCAAAATTAATTCATCTTTAAATAAAAATGTAGTTAACATTCCCAAAAACCATAAAAGTGCTACTGGCAATCTCGAAGTGGTTACTCAAAAAATTAATAAAGAAATTCAAAAAGGAATGATCAAGGGCCCATTTAAGGAGCCCCAATTTAATAACTTTATTTGTTCTCCTTTAGGTCTGGTGCCAAGGAAAAGAAAGTGGTTTTTTTCATCTAATTCATGACCTTTCATATCCAAAAGGGGACTCTGTTAACTCTTGGACACCACCTGAATTTACAGCTGTGTCATATCAAAATATTGAAACTGTTATTAATATTGTACAAGAGTATGTTTACAATAGTTTAATGAGCAAAGCTGATATACAAGGTGCATTCAGCCTCATTCCAATACATGTTGGCCATACGTGTCCTCGTTACCGAATAACTCTTAATGCAGAAGCTAGGGCAGACTTCAGGGCATGGCATGAGTTTATTTATAATTTTAATGGAAAATCTTGTTTTTTTTCTCTCAAAAACTGGATTTCATCAGATACATTAAAATTGTATTCTGCTGCTGCAGGTGTACATGGTGGGTATGCAGCTGTTTTTGGCAACAAGTGGTTTGCCTGTGAATGACCTCCTGAAATGAAAGATGTAAACATAACAGTGAAAGAGTTATTTCCCATAGTGTCGGCAATGGAAATTTGGGGGCATACTTTAGCTAACCGTAAAGTTTTATTTTTTTACAGATAATCAGGCAGTAGAAGCTATCATATATAAAACAACATCACATGACAAAATTGTAATGAAATTGGTACGGCGACTAGTTTTGGCATCTTTGAAATTCAAAGTCCATTTTAGAGGAAAACATATTGCAGGAAAGACGAACGTGGTTTGTGAATTGTTGTCTCGCTTCTTTTTTCAGGAGGCACATCACATAGCTCCTTGGCTAAATCAAAATCCAGTATTGTTACCAGATCATCTTTTGGATCTGTAACAAGCCGATTATTACAAGCCTCACTGTCCGCCACAACAATGACATCATATATCAGGATGCTGAAAACTTACGAACAATTTTGTTATCAACATTTTCCTTGTACAAGTATTTTCCCATCTACCTGTTTAATGGGTGCACATTTCATTCCTTTTCTTTTTGCGCAGAATTATCGGCCATCCACCATAGCTTCTTATGTTTCAGCTATTGGTTATGTTTGATGATCCCACTAATTATTTTTTTTTAGGAAGATTATCAACGGTGCACAAATTCTAAAAAGCTCATGTGATACTAGATTGCCAATTACAAAGGATAATATATTGTCCAAATTACTGGGAGCTATTCCTGTAGTAATACAGTGTCCTTATAATTAAATGTTGTTGAGAGCTATGATATCTTTGGCATTTTATTGTTTTCGTCGCATTGGTGAGATGGCTGTTAAAAATAAAATTGGTCAAAAAAAAAAGGTGTTACAGGTCTCAGATATACATTTTGAATATGAAAACGGTGTTGTAGGTGGCATGACGTTATTTATAACTTATTACAAACGCAGTGACTTGCAGCCTAAAACAATATAAATTGCAAGAAATGCTAGTAATGTGCTTTGTCCTGTTACAACTATGTTAAATTATTTGACTGTGTCAAAATATAGATCAGGTACATTGTTTCAATTACTATGTGGAACCCCAGTCTCTTACTATTATTTCAGTTCCTCTCTGAAGTCACTTTTATCATTTATTGGTTTGAACCCTGACGTTTACAAAGGACATAGTTTCAGAATTGGGGCTGCAACAAGTGCAGCAGCAAAGGAGATCTCTTCATCTATTATTCAAAGTATGGGTAGATGGAAATCCAATGCGGTCAAGAATTACATCAGAATGAACAATTTCTAAGGGTTGAAAGAGTAGAGGTCAACAGGGCTTGCTCTACTAATTTGTGCAGTATTTAGTCTGATATATTTTGTTTATGTTTTATCACGTATATATGCAAATGCCTTATCATAGAGGTCAACAGGGCTTGCTCTCTCAAGACGAAATTTTCTGGAAACTTTGTATTGATTTTTCAATGTCTGGTAGAGGTCAGCAGGGCTTGCTCTATCAGCTGTTGTGCATTGTAGTTTGTGATTTTGTAATTAACGATAGAGGTCAACAGGGCTTGTTCTATCCTTTTTATTTCATATTTATTGTTTTTTGTGTTCTTTGTCATGTTCAGCATTTTGCGTACCCTACATATCTCCTTATAAGAAAATAACATATTATGTATGTTGTAGATGTCAAAAGGGCTTGCTCTACATATCAATTGTGTTTACTTAATAATAGTAGAGGTCAACAGGGCTTGCTCTTCTGTGTAATTTTGTGTGAAATTTAGTTTTGAATGTTAATGATTTCTTTTTCCAAGGAGTCCTCGGGTGGGGTATCCCCATGACAATCATGGTGATGCTTTGGCGGTTTTCATTCCCCACCTTTGCAGATCATTTTCATTTATTCAACTTTCAATTATTGCATAACCATTTGTGTAATTCTATTTGTTTATGATATATATGGTTTCGTTGAATACATGATCTTTTTCGCAAACATTGGGTTTATGTTACTGCAAATTAACTCTGACTCCTTGGAAGAAATATCTATCTGTGGAAGGAATAGCTTCTTCCGTTTGGTATGGTATTGTTAGTCGTTTACATAATTCATGCGTTATTGGTATGAGTATTTTATTAAAATTTCTTTGGGTAAAAGTGTGTGATGCTACTATTTGAGACCCTTGTTATTTTGACTGTCCTTAATTCTTGCGTTTGATTGTTTATACAAGTGTTTATGTATCTATGACGTCCATTTGCGTAACTTCCGTTAATTGTGGCGGATCGAATTCAACATATTGTTCAGTTTGGGTGAGTTGGCGAGTGAGTGGGTGAGTTAGCGACTGAGTGATTGTAGTTAGACATTTGCCAGATATGTCATAGGTTTCCTGATATCATATTCCCGATCTATCACAAACGAGGCGACCAGAAAAGTAAATAGAAAATGTGCAGTCACATCCACGCTGACTACAAATTAAATCATATTAACTTAAATAATGACATTGACAGTCAGATCGGTGATATGTGACCTTCAAAGTTATCAAGCAATGAAATAGGGCCACATAAGACAGGTGATCACTAATTACAGCTTGCATTATATGAAATGCACAGTGATGTGAATTTAAATCAAAAACACATATAATACAAGTCATTGTTTAATAGAGGTGGTCACTGAAGTATATTTGGCTGTACTTATTATTTTCTGTGTGATTAGAATATATACGTCATACATGTACTATTTATTTACTGAAAGTAAACAAGATAATATTATGTTAACTAAAACTATTTATGAGCATTGTATGGTGCTCAATTCCAACGAAGTCGAATAATTCGACATTGATATTGTTTTCACAAGGTCATTCAATACATTTTGTAGTGATGTCCGCTACGATTTCCATGCTAAAAACGATGTTCGATTCGTCCTGACTCCATTTCTTTTGTAAAGGGTTCATGTTTTATTTATGTTATTTGTATTTATTAACGTATACTGGTGTCCAACAAGATTTCTATATCAGATTATGCTTTGTAAATGGTTCATGTTTTACTGATGTTATTTGTATTTATTATCAAATTTTAAGAATGATATCAGATTAATAATATCAAAGTATACTGGTGTCCAACACGATTTCTATATCATATGATGTTCGTGTCGTTTAACACCAGGTTTGTAACTGGATTAACACGACGGGTGCCACTAGTGGAATATGAATTCCTTACCCTTCCGATGCACTTGAGTCCCTCCGGTTTTAGTGGGGTTCATGTCACTCGATCTTTAGTTTTGTGTGTATGTTTTGTAGATTGTTGTTTGTACTTTTATCCTTTTTCTTTCAGCGATTGTGTTTTCTTCCTTTCATAGATTTATGTATTCTGATTACCTCTTACGCATCTTCAAACTCTTTTTAGGAGTAACACGATAAGTGTCACATTTAGAACAGGAACTGTTGACACTTCCGGAGCACCTGGGTGCATATCTATATATATAAGTGTAATGTTGGGTGTTCATTTACATCTATATCCTTTCTCAATAATATACCAACGATTTTACAGAATAACAATATAGGAGTGAAATTGCATTTTCTTTTTTATAATATTTAATAGATACAAAATGTATACTAAGCACACGTTCAACAATTTTGTTTAGCAGATGCAATACAACATATACAATATGTACAATAAAATGTAATACAAAATAACAACCAAACTCATTTAGAATTATTGTCATCAATCTATATAAAACATAATTATTTATTTGAAGTTTTCCATAACAAAAAGTTATATGACTATATATGTCAATGCAGAGTTCTCTTCTTTTTTTAGGTCATAGTAACTTTACTATGGAAGACTTGATTGAAAGCATAGTATAACAAAATGGCCAATTACAAAGTGCGTTTTCAGGTGCGCAGCGCATGTAAATAATTATAGACGATGGTAGTTGTTATTTTATACAAAGTCATATAATATTGACTGAATAGAAACCGCCTCGGTTGTATAATGGTTTGCAGGCGATTCTATGTAAATAATCATAGACGATGGTAGTTGTTATTTTATACAAAGTCATAAAATACTGACTGAATAGAAACCACCTCGGTTGTATAATGGTTTGTAGTCGACTCTGTGTAAATAATTATAGATGATGCTACTTGTGCTAATTTACCAAATCACAAAATATTGACTGAATACAAACCACCTCGTTTGTATAATTATCAGCATTGTCAGGAGTTCGGTACATCCTGCGTTCTATCCCCAGTCAGGTTCAGCAGTAAACTTGGTATATGTTGCTTCTATGCTACATGAAAGCACGCTGCGCTATGCAATATAAGCAAAGTCAGTACAATTTCACACTGTGAAAAAAGGACGGTAAAACTTTCGAAGTGATTACTTCAACATAACCACTGGGAACCCTTATTTCATGAGATTCCTTGTAAGCGGCAAGCCTCTATGAAGCTAATCATGATAGGAATCACAAACTCTGGAATATTGTATCAACTGAGAGATATATAATCAACAAGCAGGTGCTGATGAGATTTATGTCTCTCTGTTGTTGTTTGGTCTATTATAAACATAGATATAAAATCTAATGTGCACGATGCGTTTCTGGAGTAACCATCAGGTACGCACGAAATCGGAAGTTTTTGGAGCAATAAAACCAAACGGTCTAAGCAGGATAGCCAAACTCGGCTAACGTCAACTATGCCTGAGGGAGAACTTTAAATGCATGTACATTTCCCTTCAACTGCTTTTTTAAGTTCGCTCTGTATTCTGTTTCAGCCAGTAATATGCAGGCAATAACGGAACCAGAGGAAAGAAGTATGTATTTTTAATTATATAACATATTTTACTGCATATCAGTTGTGATAAAAACGTAGATATCAAATTCAATGCGCACGACACGTTACATGATTGGGAAGTCAAATAATTTAAAGCTTTGGGAGCAATGAAACCAAATGGCCTAAACAGGATAGCCAAAATCTGCTAAGGTCACATTTGTCTGATTGAGTCAACTGAAGCAATTACATGCGTTTCAGGGATATTGATCCGGCAATTAGAAGTTGTTATAACAACACATCATTACGATTGGTCGATAGGCCACAAAAATAAAACAAAATATTATAAAATACTGATTTTCGAGGCTATATCATAAATAAGACATGAACCCTCCAACAAACAACTGGAGGTAAATAAGGAACCGAACATAATATTTATGTGGGCATGGAAACAATTGCTATGACACATTATTAGCAACGGAGTAAGAGTGCTTCCCAACATTTACCATAATAATTCCATAAAATTGCTTACTAGAATAAATCAGTGTGAATAAGTAACTTATCGTGATAACATGCACACAAGTTTACTAGAAACGTGTGTATTACATATGCAAATGTCACGATCGGAACACACGTCACATGTCAAGTGGCCACATGGTTGAATGACATATTCAAAGTCTTTAATTCTACAAATAACACACATCATCTTCTGTTTCAATTCAGTATTTTCCTTCTTCAGTTTGTCTAGATCTGGAAGATAAAGGGCTTAGAATATTAATCAACTCCAAATATGACACGAACTGTATCTGGTAATAATGTAAATCTAATAAAAGAGGGATATAAAATAATAACACGCTGTCAGAAAAGGTTCAAAATTTTATCGGAAAATCGACACCCCTAACAAAACATACAAATGACCACTCACTTTTCCGGATTTTACATATACTGTAATACTATAAGTGGCACGGTTAAGCTGATTTAATGGACCAATGATTTCCATCTTAGTGAACTAATGCAGCTATGATTATTTTAAAATTGCGTTTTGATTATATAATATCTATGTTCAAATTTGCAACCAAAAAAATTCAAAACCAATTGAAGTTTACTGTTTTGAGGTATATGAAACGCATCCACACTTTTGAACCAATAAGTTTAATTCAATGTATTTTTAATTTTGGCGAGAAAGTATGACACAGAATAAGACTACTACCTTTTTGATTGTAATCATGCTGTTCCTGTGGTGATCTGACAACCAACAATTCATGGTCTCCTGTTGATGTAGTAATGTTGTTTTCTGTTGTACATGTACTGGATCCTACTGCTGAAGATTCAGACGCACTGCTTAATGCAATAGGGTATGTAGATCCAATAACAAAACTTAAGTCATTCTCTGTACGTATTGAAGGGATTGCCATCTGTCCAGATGAGAGGACTGGTGTAATTCCTGCAATATAATGCACCTGGTTTACTCACTGTCATACGTAAAGTCAGCAATTAATTTGAATAATTGATTGCTATGAACAAGCTACAAAGCTGTTTCATTCAAAATTATTTGAACAAGTGATAACCAAAATGGTATATGTCCAACGAAATACCGGAATATAGCTCAAACATTGTTGAATGTGGCGTAAAAACACCATGAATTAGAATTGATAATATTTGATAAATAAATAAAACTGGCTTCTGATATTATCTTTGGAAATCCAAAAACGGACGTACATTTGCCCATGCAACCAATGAGATCAACGTTACTAGGTGGTCATTAATAAGGTTAGGGCTATGGTGCTTAACGCCACTTTCAACAATATTCCCGTTGCATCGTGGTGGTAAGTTTTAGTGGAGTAAGAAACCGGAGGACCCGGAGAAAATCACCGACTTGTCGCCAGTCACTGACAAATTTTAGAGTTACGAAACCTTGCAAAACCTTGGGTGAACCAAGACACCACCATAGATGCCACTAATACATTCAATGCGCATTAGACAATATACGCAAATAAACACATATATCATATATAAGACATGATCATTTCTACAAACAACTGGAGGTAGATAAAGAACCTAACATCATATTTATGTGGACATCGTAACAATTGATATGGCACATTAATAGAAACGGAGTAAGAGTGCTTCCCAACATTTTCCATGGCCACATGGTTGAATGACATATTCAAAGTCGTTAATTCTACAAATAACACACATCTTTTTCTGTTTCAATTCGGTATTTTCCTTCTTCAGTTTGTCTAGCTCTGGGAGATAAAGGGTTTAAAATAGTAATCAACTCCAAATATGACATGAACTACATCAAGTAATAATGTAAATATAATAAAAAGAGTAATTATGGTATAACTAATCGTAGATTTTGAATATCAAAATAAGACCACGAGCGACCGAAGAACGTATACGGATTAAACGAGTGGTGGAACTTGTTCCGTCCACGAGTTTAATCCTTAATGCGTATTCGGTGACGACTTCCAAAATTTCTTTTATATTATTTTATTTCATTTCTATATTTCATTCCACCCGTATGAATCTACGAGCTATGATAGTGTGTAATCAATATGGCCGCACATTCAAACAAGTCAAATGTTGCCGCTTCGATGAAAAAAAATGGAAATTTAAATGAAGGACCAGTTTCTGAATTTTATTTGAATATGGGCAGATTTGTAAAGTTGTGGAAAAATTCATTGCAATTGTCACTCATGTCAGTCCGATTTTTTTGTGGAACCAGGCACAATGTGTTATTATTGTCCGAGTCATGCGTATTTCATGTGTAACATAATTAGAACTAAGGAAAGAATCAATGTCCTCAATTGAAACGTTCTGAAATCTACCCGGCTGGGCTTTAGTTTGATATGCATTTTGATTTGTATTGCCATTAGAATATTAAATTTTGGCATTTCCACATTTTCCAAGTCAAAATCATTTTCTTCTGAAAATTGGGAGACTACAGCTGCCGTATATGCGTCAAAATAATCAGACATATTTTGTTTTATATTTTAAGATTGTTCAAAGCAGACGATTTTTCATTGAAAAGGGGTGGTGAAAGGAAACTGACAATCTACAATGCACTTTTAACATTGCCGTTGTTTGTTTATATTTAAATCTGTTGTGTTATGCTAGTGAAATAATTCGATTTAGAATAAGCAAGTGTTTGATTTTAATGTATAAATAAAATGATTCAATTGAAAAATTATTTTCATTTGCTTAATTGTTTCAGTTTACAACCATGTGTGTATTCACTGTAGCACAACAAGGGACGTAATCACTACACTTATAGTTGTCTAAAAGTAGTTCTGGAGGGAAAAAAACTGATATTTAAAATGTGAAATATCGGAATTTATTTCACGGATAAATCTCCATAATTCACACCTATCTATATAATATAAAAATAATATTAAAAAATAACACGCTGACGGACCAGGTACATCGGAGAAACGGAGACCAAATTGATACCTTAATATACATATACATGACCAGACACTTTACCGGATTTTAAAGATAAAGGATTTAGAATATTAATCAACTCCAAATATGACACGAACTATATATGATAAAAATGTAAATCTAATGAAAGAGAGAAAAAAAATAATAACACGCTGTCAGAAAAGATTCAAAGTTTAATCGACAAATCGGTGAAACAGAGTGAAAATCGACACCCCTAATACACATATACAACCGCTCACATGTCTGGTTTTTTCATAATGCTGCAATACTGTAAGTGGTGGGGTCGAGATAATTTTATGCATCAATGATTTCCCTCTTAGTGAAATAATGCAGCTATGCTTATCTTAGAGTTGCACTTTGATTATATAATATCTATGTTCAAATTTGCAACTAAAAAATTCAAAATCAGTTGGAGTTTAATATTTTGAAGTATATGAAACGCATACACACTTGTGACATGCTACGTTTAATTCAATGTATTTTTACATTTGGTGAGAAAGTATGACACATGATAATACTACTACCTTGTTGTTTGTAATCATGCTGTTCCTGTGGTGATCTAGCAACCAACAATTCATGGCCTCCTGTTGATGGAGAATTATTGCTTTCTATTGTATATATACTGGATGCTACTGTAGAAGATTCAGACGCACTGCTTACTGTTATAGGGTATATAGATCCCGTGCCAAGATGTGTGTCATTCTCTCTACCTATTGATTGGGGTTTCTTCAGTTCGGCTGAGACGACTGGTGTAATTCCTACAATATAATACACCTTGTTTAATCACTGCCCTAAGTAAAGAAATCAAATAATTTGAATAACTGACTACTATGAACAAGCTACAAAACTGCTTCATTCAAAATGATTTGAACAAGTGATAATCAATATTGTATATGTCTAGTGAAATACCGGAATATAACTCACATATTGAAAGTGGCGTTAAACACCATGAATTAGAATTGATAATATTTGACAAATAAATAAAACTAGCTTCTGATATCCTCTTTGGAAATCCAATAACGGACGTACAGTTGGTCATGTAACCAATGAGATCAACGCTACTAGGGGGTCATTAATAAGGTTAAGGTTATGGTGTTTAACATCACTTCCAACAATATTTCCGTTGCATCATGGCGGTAAGTTTTATGGGGTATCCGGAGAAAACGATCGACCTGTCGCCAGTCACTGACAAACTTTCGTGTCACTAATAACGTGATACAAAATATAGTTGCTATACCCGACATTATGTTTAATATTTTAACATTTGACACCAATGGTCAATATTCTACATGGCTTTATGACAAAAGAGACGGTTGCAGTTTTACCTTGATACATTTTCCGCAAAATAGTATTACACCAACCGCACCGCGTAAGGAATTTAATTTTCACACCTTAACCGCTACACTCGAACTTACAGTTTATATTGAGACTTTTCACCATCACCGCATTCTCCGTACTAAACTATTAAATCACAAATGTTGAAAGAATCGCCTCATATTATCTTTCAAAAAAATATTTATCTTATCATTCACCAGTATATGTACTACATAACAGTATGATATCATCATATTGGTTTTTTTTCATACAAACAGTTTGAGTGATTAGTGATTGCTTATTAACGCCAATTCAACATTTTTTTCAGCTATATTGCGACGAGAACAACTTTATTTTTATGAAGAGGTTCACTGTGTTCTGGACCAACACGCTGAGTTTGATTTTTATAGTGCAAACTAGCTAGCTATAACAGTCCGCGGGTAGACGTGTCTGTCCACTCGGACACATTATTTTGATTCGGAGCCAAGCAGTCTTTGGTCTTTCTCCCTAATAATGCGTGCTTAGCGGAGAAGCAACACAAACCCCTTTTCTGGTCTTTGGATCGACCCGAACGGCGCTCGAACCCACGATCTACCGCTCTAAAGGCGAGCACGCTAACCATTACGCCACCGATGCTGTTCTCAAGGTTTGACCTATCTTATAAATGCAAATTATACATAATTTGAGAATTTCGTAGTGAGATTACTTCAAATTTAACTTACGGATCCCATATGCATTGTTGTCATCATTTGGATGGTATTCACCGAAGTCAACCACGTCTTGTGTCTCCCTTTCATCAGGCGAGTTCTTTTCAGCGATATCTGAAATCAATCAAAGTAAAATTCATATATGTTATACATATCATGTTGTCCTTTTACTATATAGAATTATTCAATATGCACCACTTGTTAAGAGTGTGGCAATGCGTCGTAAACACCAAAATAAATTATTTTGAATTAATTTAACACTCGTGCGAACATAATACGCAAAAAATGAAATCAGTTATTAAAGATTATCACTTCTTGGAAAGTGATGTATAATGATCATAAAGCACGTATAGAAAATATACAATAAAATATATTGATATAGATTGCTATTGTTAGAATAAAACCACATATTTACACATGTACTAGTTACTTCTGTTATATAACCACGTGGAGCTATCCTCACTTATATTATATATTAATACGTCAGTGTGACTTCTCGTCATACACTGTATGAATGAGTTAGACCTTGCTATTTAATACTTAAATTAGAAAAAAAAAATTACATAGAGCGAAAAGGTAAATCAGTATGAATAAAGAAATGTAAGTGACAATGAATATATGGGCGTAAATACAAGAAGAAAGGACTAATGCACTATTCTCCAATTTAGCCATAACAATTGATAGCCTTATTTACTATGATGTCTTTTTTATGTTTATGATATAATTTATTTTCATACTATATCTTCTTCAATTATATTGAGTTTATGTCAAATATGTTCATGCCTTTTAAGCGTGTTTTTCAATGTTGGACAGAAATAGTATAACTAAATTATAGCATTTTCGCTTATATATTTTCCGCATAATTATGTTTGGTTCGTCTTTACCTCCAGTTGTTTGTATGAGGGTGGATGTATTATTTACATTATTTGTGTTTGATTGTGCATAGTGTTGTCCAACATACATTGTGCTGTGTTTTTGTTTTATTTTTCCTCGTTTTGTGTACCCTATGTTGCCAGTTTCTCTTGATTGTCGTATTTTGATTCCCCCTTCGGTATTCTCTAACGTTTATTTGGTTGGAAAGCTACTGAATTGAAGTGAACAAATTTTCACATTTATTGTCGCCCCTAAGAAGTTATAATACCAAGAATGTAAAGACACATAATAGGACAACACAAGCAATTTAAATGATGAGCAACATGAACCCCACCAAAACACGGGGAGTGAACTCAGGTGATCGTGAAGGGTAAGCAGTTCTTGCTTGATGAAGATCTTATAGTTTAAATGATTAATTATCCTTGTTAAAGTTGTTGAATAGAAATTGAACGTGATTTCAATTATCTTTTTTTTTCAAAACTCAAATTGAGAGTGATTTCAATTATCTCTTTTCCAAAACTGAAATATTTTCTGGATATATTAATGTCTTATATAATCTATATTGTATCTCCGTTGTATTGAATAATCCATATATAATATTGATAAACAAAAACCAAAACATTTTACATTTTTTATATCTCCCAACACGTGTCAAACACGAAAGTACAGCATGTACATAAAGACGTATTTGCTACAATAGGAAGTAAACAGTCTAAGACGAGTAGCACTTATGGCACATATAAAAGACAGGGCACGTATATGTCTAAATCTACTAACAACCTACCAACACTGTATGACAACGAGATTATTCTGTGCAGAAGCCGAGAATTGGACTAAACAAGACAAATTGTAAAAAATATACCAACTTTTGTTTCCTCGAATCATCGAGCACCAGCCTTACCATTGATACCTACTAGTCAAGTTGACAACGTATGGCTTCACAAATTAAGCCTATAAAATACTATGCATTGGAATAATTCGTAGGGATGTTGTCAGCGTATGATAGGCACACTAGGTTAATTTAGCACTCGTGCGAACATAATACGCAAAAATGAAATCTGCTATTAAAAATTCTCACTTCTTGGAGAGTGATGTATAATGATCATAATGCACGTATAGAAAATATACAATAAAATAAATCGATATAGATTGCAATTGTTAGAATATAATCGCATACTTACTAGTTACTTGTGTTATGATAACGAAGTAGAGCTATCCTCACATTATAATAATACGTCAGTGTGACTTCACGTCAGTAGTGAACCTCGTCCTTAGCCCTGCTCATGAACTTAAACTTTATATTTTAATTACGGCAATGCACTAATATTATCTTCATCCAGCAGAAAAATCACATTGATCCATTGACCTTTATATTTTGAATTAAACAACAAAATCATATAATTATCCCTTGATATTTTCTGTCTATAGGAATTGAATTGAATTTCAATTAGGTTCCCAAAGCTCAACAGGTAAATATGAATTCAGTCAACGCGATTTGCTTGGTGAAGTAGAACACGTCAAGGATAATACAATGCATAACATGACTGAGTAATCTACATGTTCTTGAGTATAGTACATGTATTTATTTTGCTACTTGGCTTTATATTTTACAATCTATTTTTAGTTTACCATCGCAGAAATTTAAATAATAACATGACATAAAGCGGGAAGGTAAATTGACACGAATAACGAAATGTAAGTGAAAATGAGGAAATAAGCATCAATCCAATAGGAAACAATTGCTAGCGCTGCAACCAATGATATCTTGTGTTTCTGTATGTATATGATATATCTTTTTCAACTATATTAGGTTTTGGGTAATGTTTATAATGTGATCGTACATAAACATGCATATATTTCAAATATGCTCTTTCCTTTTAATTTTTTTTAATGCTGGACAGAAATACAATAAATAAATCATAGCATTTCAGTTTATATATTAGGAAGCATCTTTGTCATTACAGACTAGCTTAGTTTGAGGAAAGAAATATTGTCAGCACAGAAAGGGGGTAGGGCTTGAGGGAGGGGGTTAATATTCTATGTTAATGGATTGACTGATTTTGTCAACAATTTTGCATAACAATTTTGTGTAAACAAAGGCGCCCTCTGGCGGGGTCCTCCCTCTGTCGTTACAGTCCAATGCATTTTACTAGTATACATATGCAATAGTGTGCACGCTAGAGTTATTCCCCTTCAAACACATTTTAACGTAATTCTTTAGTATACGTTAATTGAACATGTTGAACTGTATTCCAAGCAAATATTTATTTATTCAAATAAATTATATTTTTAGACATTAATATAAATATAATTCTTATGCGATCAGGGACGTAGAATATGATCCAGAGCCAAGGGAGACATGTGCCCCCACCATCCCCCACATAGACACCGCATATTTGCAAGCAATTTAGAAATAGTTGAAATCTTAGAAGACAAATATTTTGTTGTCTTTTTTCTCTTTGTCATATTTGAAAGACTGCTTCCCCCACCAACTTTCCTGTCTTCTCCTGAAGGTTACCCCCCTCCCATATTTCGCTCCACTTTCAAAGCATGCCCCATCCCCACTTTAAGGTCCACTCTACGCAACTGATGATATAGATATGAACGCAATTTTGCTAATATACTTTAATACACGGCAAATGTGGATTACCAAGTAATACCAGGAGTATCAGTATTATACCTTCTTATGAATAGGGGGACAATAAGAGAATGAATAAATCAGGACGAGTGAATATGTTATTGTCTTACCTTAACTCACACATGCATACATTACAGGTAATTACAAATGCAAGACGAAATCAGATAGATATGTATTTACATGTCCGTACCTAGACTATTTTTAACGCACTTATTCGGCCGAGCGGTACGATGCAAAAACAAATTCGGCAAGGGGTTTGAAAGACGCAAAATCCTCGATTATAGCCATTTCCAGGCATCATTTTCCTAGTTTAGTAAGCATAACTTTTTATGATTTAATATTCGTATTTTCTACTTTACCAGACAAGAGGAAGTGTTTCGAAATCCATGTACACAGGAAATGCACTAAGCTAACACTAGAAGAAGTAAAAGCAATTGCAATAATGTCTCTCCGATCTTGTGCCCAGCTATATTATTGAGAGAGAAAAGCATTAAAACGTAAAAGCAGTGCCATGTTCTTTTCACTTTCACGGGGATCAAGTGATGCAAAAACATCCAATTAAATGCGCCACTGCAGCGCAAAAAAATGTCAGTGACTTGACCTTTAAGACGTTTTAAGGTATTTTAAGTGTGTCTAAAGATACAAAACTGTCTCTCTCACAGAATATATATAGACCGGCTTTCTTTTGTCTGATGATGTTCAATTGACTTCATATTGAAACTAATGACAAAAATGACTGATAACTACTCGACATTTTGTAATCAATTAATTTATTAATTGTTATATATGCGTTTCCGTGTACATGGCGGGGACAAATGTTGAAAATGAGAGTTCGAAGCATATATGTTTATGTAATTGTAAGAGGAATTAAGATTTGAGCATAAAAAGTCTTCTAATTTTACGTTGGCCATAGGCATCATATCGTCTTACAATATTTTCCCGATTCACAGCCATGCTTCCATAATAATGGAGTATTCCTAAGCCCCACAAACGTTTTCCCGTCATTGTTGACCTTAGGTCTTAAGTCCGAATAAGGCCGAGAATGAAGTTCGCAACATACAGACGTGACTGGAAGAATAATCACCAATTTAAACATAGTATGCATATTCGGATAAAGGTCTTTGCCCTAAAATTTTAGTGCAGATTGCAGCCCTGGTATATTTTGATGAACATGATGATCACCAAATTAAGTCTCTACGTTTCAATTTCCACCGAAAAGTCTCCGTTACATGCATATCTGCGTCAAAAGCGACAATGATTCAGTAGCATTCGGGAGTTATTTTCTTTTAGGTTTTTAGGGATTAAATAGTATCCCATCTAACCTTCTCATGAGGGTAGATAGTGACGACCTTTTGTCTGAGGGTAATATTTAGCTGGTTCGGAGAACGGTAGTCGTAGATATTAAACTAATTCATTCAGTGGATATCGTTTCCATCGGAACAGAGATTTATATTTTATATTTTTTAAATACAATCTCTGTATAACAAATCGTCATGTTCGGTATGAAGCATTGGCCTCATTTGCCTCAATGTAATTACGGCCATGATTTATTATATAGTATGCTTTATTTGACTTTTAATTTCATTCCTTGCATACAATTATTTTAGATTAAATTCGACAATTGGTATAAAACATTGTCTGGTTTTCTGATTTTATTTGCAATAAATACATTCTCATTATTATGTAGCAATCAGAAAAAAGAGTTTGAAGGTACCAAAGGAGTAATCAGAATACGTCACTTGAACGACAGACAACAATGCCTAAACGAAAAAAGGACAAAGGGACAAACAATGATCTACAAAACGCTACACAGAAAATTAAAAATCGAGCAACATGGACCCCATTCAAAACCTGGGGTGAACACGGGTGAAAATGTGTACAGAAAATGATGTAAATAAAAGAAAAATGTTAAGCAGCGATGTAATATGTCGTAATGTTTCAAAACGGAGTCTTTTTAATGATAATCCGAGAAAAATGTTCTTCTTGGCAAAAAAAACAAAAATAAAGAAGAAATCAAACAAATAAAAACAAACAAACAAACAAACAAATAAGCAGAAATATAAAATTTGTACGTATTAAAGTAACTTACAATCATCTGCATTAAGGACAATAACCTCTCTTTTTGAACAGCTAACAGTCAAGATGAATGTCCTGCATAACAGTATTATTGAACTTACACAGGTTTTAATAGTTTAATAGTTTAATAATAGATATGTAACGATTCACTGATATCATTGTATCAGGAAGTATAATACCAAATAATCATATAAATGAGGATACGTATTATATTGTTCTATGTAGTGACCCGCAACGGTATTTAAAACTGAAATATTGTTGAAGCTTGTTGCTTGATCGTGCTTTACTGAATTCTGACGAATTTTGCATTCTTTCCAAGTTATTAACATGTATTCTGTCGGCGGTTAAAACCGGCCTTCAGAGCTACCGTGACACTAGCTACTCGAGAGGTCGTGGGAATCAGATGTGGATTCTGAAGAACTCGAAAGATCAACAACAATCTTCTAACCTACCAAGACACCCCCCTCCGTATACCCGTCTAATATCTGTTATTTTGATATTTTAACAAATCCTTTTATTTTCTGTATTTCAAATGCATCGGTATGTTAAAAGTACAAATTGACACAGTATGGTATCTCTCTGAACATGGATTATTAATAGTGTTAACCACATACAGCTATCTTCATGTATATTATAATAACACGTCAGTGTGACTTCTCGTCATACATTGTATGAATGAGTTAGACCGTATAGATCTTGCTATGCAACACTACAATAAAAAAAAATTAAAAAGGCATAGATCGGAAGGGCAAATCGATATGAATAAAGAAGTGAAAGTAACAATACAGAAATTGGCATCAATCCATTAAGAAAGGACTAATACACTATTCTCCAATTTAGCCATAAGAATTAATAACCTTATTTACCATGCTATCTTATTTTTAGGTTTATGATATAACCTATCTGTATACTATATCGTGTTCAACTATATTGAGTTTAGGTCAAATATGTTCATGCCTTTTAAACATGTTTGTTTTCAATGTTGGACAGAAATACTATAAATAAACAAATATATATTTGCACTCAAAAAACCTTGTGTTGCAATTAGTTGCAGGTTGACCAATTTTTGGGGTTAAATTGACTAGACTAAATATGAAAACAGTTAAATACAGATCTGGCAATGTATTACTTCTCGAATTACAATGTATTACTTCTCGAATTAAAATGTATTACTTCTTGCATTACAATGTATTACTTCTCGAATTACAATGTATTACTTCTCGAATTACATATAAACATGACATAAAATAAAGGACAATCAGGTAAATCGATATGAATAAAGAAATGCACGTGAGAATAATGAAATATGCATAAATACAATAAGAAAGGAATAATTCACTATTCTCCAATGTAGACTTTACAATTGATAGCCTTATGAACCATGCTATCGTTTTTGTTGTATATGATGTATCTGCATGCTATATCTTCTTCAATTATATTAAGATTTGGGTAAGATATATATTTCAAATATGTTCATGCCTTTTGATTCTTTTTTCAATGCTTGGCAGAAATACTATCAATAAATTATAGTATTTAGGTTTCTATAATAGGACATATTTTTTTTTTGTTCAATACATGCTAGCTAAGTCGTCACGCTCTGAGTTCCGTATTGTGATGTACGCTACGTTTTCTGCATGAAAACTATCTTCGGTTCATCTATACCTCCAATTGTTTGTAGGAGGGTGGATGTCTTATTTACGCTATTTGTGTTTGATTCCGCATAGTGATGTCAAACACATATTGTGCTGTGTTTTTGTCTTATTTTTCTTCGTCTTGTGTACCCTATGTTGTTCTTTTTGATTTCCCCTTCGGAATTGAAGTGTACAAATGTTCACATGTATTTCTCCCCCCCCCCAAGAAGGTATAATACTTCGAACGTAAAGACAAATAATAGGACAACACAAAAAACTAAAATGATGAGACACACGGACACCACCGAAACACCGGGGGAGAACATAGGTGCCCTCGACGGCTAAGATGTTCTTGCTTCTTAAAAGACACCCGCCGTGTTACTCATATACAGTCAAGTCCGGTAAGAATATTGGCTGTGATAGAGTAATGAAACAATCTACATAAAAAGTAAAATATCCATTGCCATTTGAGATATGCATATTTCGTAAAGGTCAACCAGATTGCGATTACGACGTAGATTTTTTGTATATATGACTTTAACCGAGGAGAAGCGTAGACTTGTTTGAGTAGCTTTTGCTTCAGCAGCTGAGTTCTGTCTAGAAAATCACTTTACTGGGCACAAACTCTAGAATAACGTATCAATTTTGAAATGTAAACTTGATTTTAATAGTCCTCCGCTGTCGATTTCAAGGTGAAGATCAAGATAAGAGACAGACTTGTGAGTATCATCTGTAATAGAGCTAAGTCAATGTCCTTCTATTGATGAGTAACACGGACCCCACCAAAACACCGGAGGAGAAACCAGGTGATCGCGAAGGGTAAGAAGTTCCTGCTCCTTTTACGACACCCGACATTTTACTCATATATACAGTCAAATCCGGTAAACGTGATAGAGGAAAGAAACATCTACGTAAAAAGTAAAATATCTATTGTCATTTGATATATGAATATTTCGTAACGGTCAACTAGATTGTGATGACGACCGTATGATTTTTGTAGCAATGATTTCAACCTAGGAGCAACGTGGCCTTGCTTTTGCGTCAGTAGCTGAGCTATCTCCAGAAAATCACTGTACTGGATACAAGCTCTAGAATAACCCTTGAGTTGTGAAATGTAAACTGCATACGCTGGTGATGCTGGAATATTTCTATTGATGAAGGGAGAACTTGCCTATTTGAAAAGTGAAGTCATCGCGTTTGTCGTAGAGTTTTGTTTTTAATCTTCCTCTGTTGTCGATTTCCAGGTGAAGGTCAATGTAAAAGGCAGACTTGTGGGTATCATCTGTAATAAAGCTTGGTCAATGTGCTTCTATTGACGATGAAAATAAACATGTACGATTTCATTTTGTGCAACATTTTTTTATTATTGTGCTCCAGTTGTTACACATGTATTTAAGTCAGAAGATATTAATATAGTTCTAACCAAAGAAATACCAATTGTATATATAGTGTGCAGGTACAAGACTTTGCATAGGGTCGAGCATATTGTGTGAACCAGGAACACTGCGCGTTCATGTAACATGCCAGAGATATAAACTTGCCCTCATAATTTTAGAAAACACAACAATATACAATAATAATGATAATATATTAATTATAGTTGTAAACATCATAATGGAGTGAGTACAAATAACAGACTGTACCATGTCACAAAGGACATTTAAATATTAAAGAACATCAGTAACAATTAACTATCACCTTAATGGTCAATTAATGAGTAGCCTTTTAACATTTAAAGGTCATACGTCCTATGTACAATGAAATATACATTGGAACCTCATGCCTGTTGTTTTGTGTTGATGGCTGGGCTCTTACATATACTATATGTACTCATCCATCCAGACTTTTACACTTCAGAAAATATAATTAACATAGAGACCTAATGGTCAATTGTTTAATAATGGGCCAACATTTTTTAAATTAATTGTCAGAGTTCGAATGTATCATATATTAATATACATCTAGAAAAAAGATTGTCGATTTTAAAACTGAATTTTAAGGGTTTTTTCTAAACATTTATGGAAGTTAAACGTAATTTTCCGACATAATAGCTGTTACATGTTCAAAAAAGAAAATTGCGCACAAAAATAACAAATGACAAATAATTATTGCAAGGCTTGGCATAGGGAAGCTCGCGGAAGTAATCAAACCAGTCTCGGGTGATCAATATAATTAATTATTTCTCAAAATATTAAATAACAAAAGTATTGTTTTTACATTTTATTATTAGGCAAACATAAGCATAGCTATTCAGAAGCATTAAACGAGGTCGAATATGAAAATAAATTATGACAGATGAATTTGTTTTATAATTGCCCGAAAATTGGTAAATAATTTCCAAAATATTTCTTTAACTTACACATTTCATTCAGTAAGATGTATTTCCATAATGAAATCAATATTAACAAAGTCTAAAAAAAAAACAAAAACAAAAAAACAAAAGAAGTGCAATTAAAAAGTTTCTCACCAGAGCGAATGTTATCTGCTAAAGTTCCACCTAAAGAAGTTTTCTTATCCTTGAGTTGCTCATAAATTTCCTTTGTTAAACATTTCTTTCATACAGATTTACAATTTGAAGCTCCATCCAATCTAGCCCACAATTCTGCTACTTCACCCATTTTGTCTTGCTTATTCTGCTGTTCCAACTGATTACAGTAATTTTTATACATTATATTTATAGCGGATACACTGGGTTTCCAGTGAAGATCGTGCGACGACGATTGGCTGGCTTAAATGATGTATTTCGATCGTTTCGGGGGTGTACACGGTGTGGTGTATATAAAGGTCATTGTTAACGGGTAAACAAAATGTATATGATCCTGGACACGTGCCAAGTCAAACCGACACACCATGGATTCTATTTTTGAATTGATTTTGGTTTGGGATTTTAAAATTATTCCGAAGCTTGTTCTAATGTCAAAAACCTTATGGATATTTAATTCGTATTATATGTTTGTTATGATTTTTTTATGTATGTATTTTAATTGTTATATATTAATTGTTTTTTATTTCTATAACTCGACGTAATTGAAATTCAGATATCATATTACGTATTTAATAAGTGATATTTACATACCTGTAGCCATTATAGGTCAAATTGTGAATTGTATATGTCTAGGCTTTAAATAAATGTACATATGAAATCGATAGCGAAAGGATTTTATTCTTAGGAAATACGAGAACAAAAAACCTAGTCAAGCCATACCACAGGCGCTCGTGGCACGGAATTACCACCCACCCTTTTTTAACTTTCTGGATGCTGACACGAACAAGTCAAAATAAGGAAAAAGAGATGAAATAATAAAGAAATAAAGAAATATTATTGAAAATAAATATGTAAACACAAAGTTAAAAACGGAGGTGGTAATTCGGTGCCACGGGCGTCTGTAATCGATACATACTGATTTCAAATAATAATTCAATGTGAGTCTGTGGTCTATATGCTCATGTATATGTATATCCAAACAATCATGGTAACAACACCTGGTATGTGCCGGTCCTCTATTCTTCTTATCTACAAGGCAAGAACGATCGAAATATTAAGTCGTACTACCGCTCGCCACCAGTAGGTTTTACTCATCTGATTTATATTGTGTCGTTCAAACTTGGACATGCTTCAACTAAAAAAGACGTCTTATTTTCGCCCCTGTTCGTGTTTTCTATGTACGACCACGCATTGTTCAGAAAATGTAAGCGTTTTACTCCTTGATAACCACATTACACAACACAGTTTTAGTCAACACGCGTTGCTGTTTTGTAAACTCCGCTAAATGCTCGATTAACATCAAAACAATTGGGGGAAATTACGAGACTGCAGCAAAGCTTTTTGGGGTGTTATGTTCTTTTAAATAAGATGCATACAAAATTTATAGCAATTATGAGACATTACTACCACTGTGGAAGGGAAGAAGAATACTTGAATCAGATCGAGTCTTCTATAGTGGTTTTGGGAGATATGTATTATTCACCTGGTTTATTTATAGAATATGGGCTGATTTTGTTAATAATTTAGGAAGACTTGGGATATTGAAAATGTTGAATTATCTTTAGGGTTATTTCACTCTACGATTTCCCCCAACACACCACACCAACACTCTACTCTGTCAAGTACATGGCGGTGTATAGTATTGATATTATATATTTTGAGTTGTAATTTCGTTGCCACCTCTAGCTGTGGTGTTTACATATATAAAATTGATACGGTAATTTAGCTTTATTGACTTTCAAGCAATATATGTCCTTGTGTATGTCTATCTAAAATTAGAGTGACATTTAAATACTTCATATTTCATCAACGTTCAAATAATTTTAACTCGTGATCAGGATAGACCTCAAAGGAAAATAATATGGTAATAATTCGGGATTTATATTAACTTAGTGTACTTAAAAATAATAATATAGTTTACTTCATGACTTTGTAGATAACAAAATGGATTGACTAAAACAAATCAAACAAATAGACACCAATGGTAATTTCATTCGATTTACGGTTTTTTATTTCCTGTTTAGTATCTTCAAACTCTTCGTACATATAAACTTTACAATGGATATCAACGGTACAGAGATAGAATGTAGTGAACAACTATATGCTTTACGTATACATATTCAAAAGGAATCGAGACAAACTATACATGATATTATCAATTGTAACCTACGCTTGCGCAATATGACATTTCCTGAATGGATTCGAAGCCACTATCATGATATATATCATTTGTGTTACAACATAATACGATGTAATCAGTGCACATTGGAGTATATTTCACCAGAGCATTGGCAACTATACCCAAAGCATTTACATAGTTTGTTCGAAAAAGACTTGTCGAATCCTAGGCACAATTCTAGACGAGCTAAGGATATAGTCATTACTGATATTGATACTGTACTAGCAGGATGCTTGGTGGATAATTTGTGTGATAGTGTTTACTGGTTGTATAGCTTTATAGTTTGAAAACAAATCCGAGATATATGATCTAGTTAATACCAGGCATTTTAAATCCCGAGGCAACCGAGGCATTACTACCGACGAATGGGCATTGCTCTTTGGATCCGATACCAATGTTTGTCGTGATAAAGATAGAATTAACCATATTTCTGCTAAATCGTATATAATGATGCAACACTTATATGAAGCAAATACACTACTGCCACGAAATCTACTAAATAATGTGTGTCCATTTAAGAAGAAGGTAGATCGCATTTTGTATTTGGCTGAAATGGTAATTATCAAATAATGCGACTGGATAAATGTAGCTTGCGTTTAAACGGACTTTTGATGAGCTATTAAGTTGGCTACAATGTTTTGATATTATCATTGAACAAGAGGTTTACTCGAATGGTCCAGGGATGTTCACAGAGAACACTGATCTAAACCATGATGTAAGTGTACAAATTAACAATATATTTATAAAAAAAAACCCAGAGATATCTAATTTACAGCACGTAATAACGTTGACTTTAAAACAACTTATTGTAAACCTCCTGATTCGGCCATTTTGGCTTTCTAGATATCAAATACCTTTTTAAATTATTTGATTTTCCAATGTTTCCATATTAAACGTGTCTTTATAATGTTATTTCAGGAACGCGTCGTCCGGACTGAGCTAGATATCTTCGTTTTTCTTACAAAGAGATAAATATTGAAAGT
>MJUT01003548.1:181137-194186 GCA_002080005.1 Gigantidas platifrons | reverse complement strand
TGATTACAAATATCCGTGACACATAATAAAAGTTGGTATTGAATTGATGAGACATATTCTTATATGATTCCAACAAGAGACCACACACTACACGAGTTTTTGTTGTAGTGGAATGTTTATTTTACATCTGTTGTTGACGATTTTCTCTTTCACAAAAATGTAACTTTTACACATTTTAACATAAACGAGACTAAAAGGGAATTTCAAAATTAGAACTATTCAAATATTCATACAATTATCATAAGGGTAATAGCAAAATTACCGAACACCGAACAATCTTCCAAAGGGAAAGACATAACTCATAAATCAACAAACAGACAAAATCAGTCAACAACCGGAAAACTGGGAAAACCGCAATGACCCTGACTTGGTACAGTCATTTCCAAAGAAATGGTGGTTTGAATCAGATTTAACGGCGCCAAACCTCCCGCTTCCATTACCGTTAAAAGGTTCCGGTTGTTACTATAATAGCATGTTTAACAATACTGGGACAAAATAGGTATAATTGTAGTCAACGCAGTACTTTATGAAAATGTTTTTTTGTATTCTTGTTTTCTTTTTTGTTTTGTTTTTGCTTTGTTTTGCTTTGTTTTGTTTGATTTGTTTTGCATTAACATCATCGGTAGATTTTGTTGGTGTTTCAATGTATAGTTTATCTATTTTATTTCGCAAAGGAGACTAAAAGAGTCCCAAATTTAGAGATTTCATTCACCTGAAAAATCTATATTGTTTGTCTTTCATCCAATATTGATGTGTGTTTGTTCTCTGAATTGATTGCTGAGAGTTTCATGCTGTCGCGTTTTCTCTATCTTTTACGGTTTATGAGATAAACTATATCAATATGGATAAAAGTTCCAATTTCCACAAATCAAACGTTTTTATTTGTCGCCTAATCTAAATACATTTGTTCTTTTGCAAAATGCTTGATGAGTTATTTTTGAGTCAATGCAGAATTTACAAATGACAATGGATCTTTTATTTTTGCGCAATTAATTCTTTCCGCTTTCACTACCGGACTTGATTGTATATATCAGTAACACGGTCGGTGTCTTATAAAAACAAGAAATTGCTTACTCTTCGCAAGCACCCGACTTCAATTTGTTTAATTGCTACTGGTGTTTATTTTGCTTTCCAATCGTTCGATTTTTAGCGTACCTGATGAAGGTTATCACAGAAACGCTTCATCGTGTGTTCTACACTTGTTATCTACCTGTTCATGAAATAACCTGAAACTCTTTAATTGTGTATTCTAGTTTATCAAATCTACTGGCCACTTTTGATTTCACGATTCATGTTAATATTGTTGAATTGGTGACTTATAGTATGGTAGTATTAAACTATTTTATTAATATTATGCTACTTTCATCACAAACTTACACACTCTCTGACATTACTGTTTATGATCAGATATTTGTCAGACCATATACATGGAAGTTTGTATTTTTCTGTATATTGTCCTATGTGTATTGTACGTCTTGTGTTATTTCATTATAGGTGTGTGTCAAAGAGAGCATCTGTATGATAGCGTGTATGTTTGTGTATATTGTCCTATGTTTATTGTACGTCTTGTGTTATTTCATTATAGGTGTGTGTCAAAGAGAGCATCTGTATGATAGCGTGTATGTTTGTGTATATTGTCCTATGTTTATTGTACGTCTTGTGTTATTTCATTATAGGTGTGTGTCAAAGAGAGCATCTGCATGATAGCGTGTATGTGTGTGTATATTGTCCTATGTGTATTGTACGTCTTGTGTTATTTCATTATATGTGTGTGTCAAAGAGAGCATCTGTATGATAGCGTGTATGTTTGTGTATATTGTCCTATGTTTATTGTACGTCTTGTGTTATTTCATTATAGGTGTGTGTCAAAGAGAGCATCTGTATGATAGCGTGTATGTTTGTGTATCTTGTCCTGTATATATTGTCGTACATCTCATGTTATTTCATTATAGGTGTGTGTCAAAGAGAGCATCTGTATGATACCGTGTATGTTTGTGTATATTGTCCTATGTTTATTGTACGTCTTGTGTTATTTCATTATAGGTGTGTGTCAAAGAGAGCATCTGTATGATAGCGTGTATGTTTGTGTATCTTGTCCTGTATATATTGTCGTACATCTCATGTTATTTCATTATAGATGTGTTTCAAAGAGAGCATATGTATGAAAGTTTCTGTGTCTTGTCCTGCATATATTGTCGTATGTCTTATGTTAGTTCAATATGTTTATAGCGTATTATTATTATTGTGTATATTCTGTATATGTTGAGAGTTACTTGTGAACGGTGGATGTTAGTAATCATCGTGAAATAAATAAAGAATTTAATTAAGATAATAATGCAACGACCAAATAATAGATGCAGTTTGGTTTGTTCGATTTATTAATGAAACAGATAACGTACCTTCTACTTATCCACATATAATTGTTGTTATTCTCTGCTTTAATTTAAGTTATATAACGCAATGAAGAACTTGTCATTGAGTCAGAGGGTAGGTAGATTGTCTCATTTAATTTTATCCTATGTTTATGATGTTTGTTTTTTTAAAAGAGCAGGTGTCAGTTGAAGGGACAAAAAAGGAGAAAAAACCAGCATTATCCAATCATGCATGATATGACTACATCCTTGTGTTTTATTATAGCCACCATTAATTGCTTTCTATCCTAACAAGGTCCTCTTAGGGAATCATTTTAATTTGTCGTCTGTCTTGTTTGTTTACATGTTTGTCACACAAGTTATTATTTGCTTTATAAAGGTAATAACCATGGCGATAGATTAATAGAACTTTACCAAAAGAGAAATTAATTAATCTTTACTCATGCAGTTAATCATTATCTCTTTGTTTATTCCATGAACAGAACATAAACATTCTTGTGTTACACTGATTTCAACTTCCACTTTAAGTCTGATTTTTATGATAAATATTGAAATTTCAACGTTTTTCCTCACCTTTGGTTGATTTTTGTGAGTGAGTGAGCAAGTGATGTTGAGATGATGATGATGTCCGCTTTATACTAGACCAACATGCTTAGTTGGAATTTTACGAAATACATCAGAAAATAAATAAGATTTAATGGGGAAGAATGTCGTTGAAATAAAGCACATATTAACATTACTTTGATATGATTTAACGTCAAATGGGGAAGAATGTTATTATGGTCTTATAGGCTAAATTGTCACAAAATAATAATTTTAATATATGCTTTATTTCACTGACATTCTTCCCCATGAGATATTATTGATTTTTTAATGTATTTCATTTATTGAATTTCGATAAATATTTATGATCTTGCATCAAATGGGGAAGATTGTCAGAGTCATTATCAGTTGAATACACGCGAAAATGACCAGGTTGCAAAATAGAGAACTAGTATTATTTTAATTGTGAATACAACTTGATATTTTGTGGGTTTTGTTTATGTTGAAAGATATAAATACACTGCAGGTGCAAGTTTTCTACAGGATTTAACTAGTGAATACAATTCATTTATGTATATATATATCTGTGTCTTTTGTTGGCCGATTTTCATTGCATTAATAATGTCTGGAAGAGGGAAAGGTCAAACAAAAACACGACGAAGGAAGTTATCCCTTACAGAAAAAAAGATTCAGGGGATATTACTTACATAGATTTACGTAATCCATGAACATTTTCAAATGTATGTCTTTTGTCCAATGGCATGTTTCTTATGGTTAAGAGAAAACGAATTGCTTTTTAATAGTTTAAAATGTCACTGTGGTAAACCGTGTGCTTTAAGCAAGAGATCAAAAACTACGGACGGGTATTCCTTTCGACGTTCCAGTGGCCACCAATTTGAAATGAGAGCATATTCATTGTTTCTAGGATCCTCTTATGACATTCCTAATTTACTTCTTTTCATAAACAATTATCTAGATGGCCATATCCTAGCGCAAGAATGAAATATCACCAAACATCTGTCAATTCGGTCAGCTATGCTAGGAATATATTCTGAAATTTGTGCATTCCACGTATAAAGATATAGTATTTAACGGGGATGTCGAAAGCGATGAAAGCTGGTCGAAAAGTTGAATACAACAGGAGAAATCCTACCGGAACCTGAACATGGAATGGAATGGTACAACGAAGTTCAAATAAGATAATAATGTATCCGGTCGATAAACAGGATGCGCAAACATTAATCCTTTTGATTGAAAAGCAGGTCACTCATGGAAGTCATATATGTTGAGACAGTTGGGATGCCTATTTACAACTCAATGAAATAGGCTATGCGCATCCTCACAGTAATTCATAAATCAGAATTCAAACAATCATATCGAAATGCTGAAACGGGCGAAATTGTTGTCTATGCAGCAAACATAATTGAAGAGGTGTGGAAAATATCTAAAGATCAGCTTAGAAGAATAAATGGGACAAATACGGCAAATTTTGAGCAACATTTGCCTGAAATTATTTAGAGGAACCATGTACATAATGAACATATATATGAACAATTTTTCCAATTGGTGAAATCAATATTTCGTCTGGACTGTCACCCTCGGTATCCCTATTCGACACCGTTATTTCGAAGTTGGATACCTCCAAGTAAGGAGGACGAAGCAGCCTACAAAGTAACTAGTATCCAGGAGAGTGACTCCGAAAAAGAAGTGTCGGATGAAGTAGCAGGGAGTTATATGGACTCTTCTGCCCCTGGACATAGTTAAGGAACTCTACTATCAGACAGTGGAACGGACGAGCAACCTATTACGGCCGCCAAAATAAATTGTGGGCTTCAAGACAGTGACGGAGACAGTGAAAAGAGCATAGTGGATTTATTTTTTCCACAGAGTTTCAAACCTTAGAAAACAAGCAGTGCAAAGAAATGCGGTAGCCAGAAACGCAGAGTTAATCTAAAACTCTGGAGCAATCTTTATTCAAAATCTGCATTTGTATCCGATTTTTCAAGCAGTGACAGTGACTGCGTAACAAGGCATGCCCCAGTAAGTAATTTTTTTACAAATGCATTTCTGAACATATGAAAACTCATTTAAGAAAACAATAAACCTGTTTATTTTTATTCTTTATTGCATTGATTGTGACTTCATTTACTCTTATTGTCAACAAGGCACTTCGATAAATCGTGGCGATATTGAAATCGGGTTACATTGTGTATATGTCCAAATCTGGCTTCTTAGTGTAATGCATTATATCATATAAAACGATCAACATAAATGATAAAGACACGTGTATGAGCATTATAATATGAAACAACATATAACAGTTTTGGTGGCACCGTTGGAAGTCATGTGACTCTGCTTTCCGTTTCCAGATGAGGTGTTTTGTACGTTTATTACCGTGTCACATTTAGTCTTATTTTTGTTAATCACTGTCAACATGACCCCTTGTCGACTGTGATTATCGAATTCAGATAATATATTTCTCTCGAAGTGTTAATTGAATTGGTATGAGATTGGTCTTGATTGCATAAGAAAATAATGGAAAGCGTGTGAAAATATATAAATTGTATTTATTTACATATTATTAAAAAGCAATGCACCTTATATAATAAACAAATTGCACACACAATAAATAACAACAGCAGAGGATGATCTACAGTATATATATATATATAAGCTACAATAAACAAAACAATTAACAATTTTTAAGGTTTCATCCTTTTCCTTCGACCAAATTGAAATAACAGTCTTTTGTGAGATGGATCTGTGATGTACATGATCAATAAATAATGTAATAAAACATTAAAAAAACATGCTCTAGAAAGATTTTCAAAATCCTATAGGAAAACAGTATAAAGAATAAGGGTAACAACAAAATTACCGAACACAGGGCAATCTTCCAAAGTGAAATTCAAAAGAGAGGCATAATCGATACATATAATACACAAACACATGATCGCACACTTTCATGGCTGGATACAGGCAATATGATAAAACGTGGTGGGGTTGAATAGGTCTATGGAATCAAACCTCCCTTCTTAGTGTATTGTATTATATCATATAAAGCGATCGACATAAATGGTAAAAAGACATGTTATAAAAACGTAGATATCGTATATCATCAATATCATTATATCATGAACAACATCGACATAAATGATAAAAAGACATGTAATAAACCGTGTTTCTGGAATAAACTTCATCAGGTACGCTCATAATCAAAAGATTGGAAAGACAAATAATATACATGTGATTGTCAACGGGCCTGCATATACTTAAGGCACATTATTTATATATATAAAACAAATACTCCATGTAACTGTCGGAACACTAACTATTAAGGGATGATACCTTTGGATACTCATAGTCCACCAACACGGCTATCGACGCAGTGATAATAATACAAACGTAGGTATCAAATTTTACTGCGCATTTAGTTCTTACAGTTAATAATTATACTATCAATGTGCACTGTTGAAATAAATATTAGAGACAACCGAAATGGCAATCAAGAACGAACAATCCAGAGAAACTGGCAACATTGGGCACACAAGAAACAGGACGAAGACAAACAAACCAAAATACATCACACAGAAAACTAAAAAATTGAGCAAGACACCTCCATGCCATTCATACGGTCAATACGTGTTGGACACCACTATACGCAAATGAAAATACCTTAATTAAAACACGATCCCTTCTACAAACACCTGGAGGTAAATAGGAACCGAATTTCGTGTTTATGTGGACATCCTAACAATTGCTAATGCACATTATTAGCAACGAGTAAGAATACGCGAACGAGTGCTTCCCAACATTCTCCATAATCATTCCTCAACATTGTGCACTGGAATAAATTAGTGTAAGGAAGTGACTTTTCGTGATAATATGCACACATGTTTACTAGTAACGTGCGCACTACATATGCAAATGCCAAGTTCGGAGCACTCGTCACATACCAAGTGGCCACAGGGTTGAAAGACAAATTCAAAGTCTTTATTTCCACAAATAACACACATTTTTTTCTGTTTCAATTCTATATTTTCCTTCTTCAGTTTGTCAATCACTGGAAGATAAAGTGTTTAAAATATTAATCAACTCCAAATATGACACGAACTATATATGATAAAAATGTAAATCTAATAAAAGACAGAGAAAAAATAATAACACGCTGTCTGAACAGGTACACAATATAATCGACAAATCGGCGAAATAAAGGGAAAATCGACACACGTAATACACATATACATGACCGCTCACTTTACCGGCTTTTCATATACTGTAATATTGTAACTGGTGGGGTTAATTTAATTGTATGGTCCAATATTTTCCCTCTTAGTGAAATAATGCAGCTAAGCTTATTTTAAAATTCCACCTTGATGATAGAATATCTATGTTCAAATTTGCAAAAAAAATCCTCTCTGGAACAGGTCTATAATTTAATCACCACACCTAATACACATATACATGACCGTTTTTTTCCAGACATTCTAATCTAAAGTAGCAAGGTCAATCTAATTTTATGGACCAATGATTTCCATCTTAGTGAAATATTGTAGATATTTTGAAATTGCACGTTGATTATATAATATCTATGTTCAAATTTGCAACAACAACAAAATTCAAAATTAGTTGAAGTTTAATATTTTTAGGTATATGAAACGCATACACACTTGTGACATTATAAGTTTAATTCAATGTATTTTTACATATGGTGAGAAAGTATGACACAGGATAATACTACTACCTTGTTGTTTGTAATCATGCTGTTCCTGTGGTGATCTATCAACCAACAATTCATGTCCTCCTATTGATGCAGAAATATAGTTTTCTGATGTATATGTACTGCATCCTACTGTAGAAGATTCAGATTCCCTGGTTACTGTTATAGAGTATGCAGATTCAATGTCAAAATTTAAGTCATTCCCTGTACGTATTGATGGGGTTGACTTCTGTCCGGCTGAGACGACGGGTGCAATTCCTACAATATAATACACATTGTTTAATAACTGCCCTAAGTAAAGTCAGCAAATAATTTTAATAACTGACTGCTATGAACAAGCTACAAAACTGCTTCATTCAAAATGATTTGAACAAGTGATAACAAATATGGTATATGTCTAGCAAAATACCGGAACATAACTCACATATTGTTGAAAGTGGCGTTAAACATCATGAATTAGAATTAATAATATTTGACAAATAAATAAACCTAGCTTCTGATATCCTTTTTGGAAATCCAAAAACAGACGTACATTTGGTCATGCAGCCAATGAGATCAGCGTTACTAGGGGGTCATTAATAAGGTTAATGTTATGGTGCTTAACGTCACTTTCAACAATATTTCCATTGCATCGTGGCGGTAAGTGTTATTGGTGTAGGAAACCGGGGTACCCGGAGAAAATTATCGATATGTCCTCAGTCACTAACAAACTTTAGTGTCACTAATAACGTGATACAACATATAGTTGTTATACCGGACATTATGTTTAATATTTTAACATTTGACACCAATGGTCAATATTCTACATGGCTTTATGACAAAAGAGACGGTTGCAGTTTTACCTTTACCCATTTTCCGCAAAATAGTATTACACCAACAGCCCCACTTATGGAATTTAATTTGCACACCTTAACTGCTACACTCGAACTTTCAGTTTATATTGAGACTTTTCACCATCACCGTATTCTCCGTACTAAACTATTAAATCAAGAATGTTGAAAGAATCGCCTCATATTATCTTTCAAAAAAATATTTATCTTATCATTCACCAATATATGTACTACATAAACGTATGATATCATCATATTGGTTTTTTATGCAAACAGTTTGAGTGATTAGTGATTGTTGATTAACGCTAATTCAGCATTTTTTTCAGCTATATCGCGATGAGAACAAGTTTTCCTTTTAATGAGGTGATGATGAGGTTCACTTTGTTCTCGACCAACACGCTGAGTTTGATTATTATAGTGCTAGCTCACTGAAATAACGGTCCGCGGGTAGACGTGTCGGTCCACTCGGACACATTATTCTGATTCTGAGCCAACCAGTCTTTGGTCTTTCTCCCTAATAATGCGTGCTTAGCGGAGAAGCAACACATACCAATTTTCTAGTGTTTGGATCGACCCGACTGGCGGTCGAATCCACGATCTACCGCACTCGAGGCGAGCACGCTAACCATTATGCCTCCGATGCTGTTCTCAAGATTTGAAATATCTTATAAATGCAAAATATACATAATTTGAGAATTTCGTAGTGAGATTACTTCAAATTTAACTTACGGATCCCATATGCATTGTTGTCATCATTTGGATGGTATTCACCGACGTCAAGCACGTCTTTCGTCTCCCTTTCACCAGGCGAGTTGTTTTCAGCCATATCTGAAATCAACCAAAGTAAAATTTATATATGTTATACATTTCATGTTGTCGTTTTACAATATATAATTATTCAATATGCACGACTTGTTAAGAGTGTCGCAATGCGTCGTAAGCACCAAAGGCAATTATTTTGAATTAATATAACACTCGTGCGAACATAATACGCAAAAAATGAGATCACTTCTTGGGAAGTGATGTATAATGATCATAAAGCACCGTATAGAAAATATACAATAAAATATATTGATATACATTGCTATTTTTAGAATAGAACCACATATTTACACATGTACTAGTTACTTCTGTTATATAACCACGTAGAGCTATCCTCACTTATATTATATATTAATACGTCAGTGTGACTTCTCGTCATACACTGTATGAATGAGTTAGACCTATAGATCTTGCTATTTAATACTTAAATTAAAAAAAATGACATAGAGCGAAAAGGTAAATGAATATGAATAAAGAAATTTAAGTGACAATAAAGATATGGGCGTAAATACAAGAAGAAAGGACTAATGCACTATTCTCCAATTTAGCCATAACAATCGATAGCCTTATTTACAATGATGTATTTTTTATGTTTATGATATACTTTATCTTCCTACAATATCTTCTTCAATTATATTGAGTTTATGTCAAATATGTTCATGCCTTTTAAGCATGTTTTTCAATATTGGACAGAAATAGTATAACTAAATTATAGCATTTTCGTATATATATTAGGAAATATGTTTGTCAACACAATGCTAGCCTAGTCTTTACGCTATGAGTTCCATATTGTGATGTCCGTTACGTTTTCCGCATGAAAACTATGTTCGTTTCGTCTTTACCTCCAGTTATTTCTATGAGGGTGGATGTATTATTTACATTATTTGTGTTTGATTGTACATAGTGGTGTCCAACATACATTGTGCTGTGTTTTTGTTTTATTTGTTTTCGTCTTGTGTACCCTATGTTGTCAGTTTTCTTCCTTGTCCTATTTTGATATCCCCTTCGGTATTCTCTAACGTTTATTTGGTTGGAAAACTACTGAACTGAAATGAACAAATGTTCACATTTATTTTCCCCCACCCCCTATGAAGGTATGCTACTAAGAATGTAAAGACACATAATAGGACAACACAACAAACTAAAATAATGAGCAACACGGACCCCACCAAAACACAGGGGGTGAACTCGGGTTCTCGCGAAGGGTAAGCAGTTCTTGCTTGATGAGAATCATATACCTTGAATGATTAATTATCCTTGCTAAAATTGTTGAATGGAAATTGAGAGTGATTTCATGTATCTCTTTAAAAACTCAAATTGAGAGCGATTTCAAGTATCTCTTTTTCAAAACTGAAATATTTTCTGGATATATTACTTTCTTAAATAATCTATATTGTACCTCTGTTGCATTGAATAATCCATATATAGTACTGATAAACAAAAACAAAAACATTTAAGATATGTTATATCTCCCAACACGTGGGTCAAAAACGAAAGTACAAAATGTACATACATTGTATATACGTATACGTATATAGGAAGTACAAAGTCTAAAATCTGTAACACTTATAAAATAAAATGACAAATATTTAAAATATTTATTGATAAATATAACTGTATTGTACTAAAATGACTAACATTATTTATAAAACATGCGACTAATATTTTCGAGGTCAGGATACTTATGTTTTTCAACTCACAAATGTAAAGATTTCATTAAAGATATTGTGAAAAAAAAATAAAGTAAAAATTATATTATGTAAAAACATTTCGCTTTGTCATTTGACAATATAGAATTATTTAATATGCACCACTTGTTAAGAGTGTCATAATTCCGGCACCATTAAGACCAAAGCCAATTTAGTTACCAGCTTCCCTAAGAACCACAACCACCCACTTTCACCATCAGAAATAAATGTAAAGAACATCATGGCACATATAAAAGACAGGGCACGTACTGTCTAGATCCACTATCAACACTGTATGACAACGAGATTATTCTGTTCAGAAGCCGAGAATGGGACGAATACAGGAGAAAAATTGTAAAAAAGATACCAACTTTTGCTTCCTCGAATCATCGAGCATCAACCTTACTATTCGCACCTACTGGCCATGTGGAAAACGTATGGTTTCACGAACTAAAATATTCAAATTAAGTCTATCAAATACCATACATTAGAATTATTCGTGAGGAGGTTGTCAGCCCATGATATGTGCACTAGGTTAATTTAACACTCGTGCGAACATAATACGCAAAAAATGAAATCAGTTATTGGAAATTCGCACTTGTTTTAAAGTGATGTATAATGATCATAATGCACCTTAGAGAAAATATGCAATAACATATGTTGATATAGATTGCTATTGTTAGAATATGATCACTTACTGACCAGTTACTTCTGTTGTTATAACCAAGTAGAGCTATCTCGACAATATAATAATACGTCAGTGTGACTTCGCGTCAATAGTGAACCTCGCCCTTAGCCCAGCTCATGAACATAAACTTTATATTTTAATTAAGACAATTAACTAATATTGTGCTCATCCAGCAGAAAAATCACAGTAATCCATTGTTTTTTATATATTTGAATTAAATAATAAAATTATATAATTATCCCTTGATATTTTCTGTGTATACTGAATAACAAGTTCCCAAAGCTCAACAGGTAAAACTTAATTCAGTCAACGCAATTTGATTGGTCAAGTAGAACACGCCCAGGATAATACAATGCATAGCATGACTGACGCAATCTACATCTTCTTCAGTATAGTACATGTATTTATCGTGCTACTTAACTTTAGATTTTACAATCTATTTTTAGTTTACCATCGCCAGTTTACCATCGCCATAGGGCACCTTTGCTTACACAAAATTGTTACGCAAAATTGTTGACACAATCAGTCAGTCCACATTAACAGGGAATATTAACCCCCAACTTCACCCCACCCCTTTGATGTCATGTTATTATTTTAAATTTCCACGATGGTAAATATGAATTCAGTCAACGCAATTGTATTGGCGAAGTAGAACACGTGCAGGATAATACAATGCATAACATGACTGGATAATCTACATGATCTTGATTATAGTACATGTATTTATCTGGCTATTTAATTTTAGATTTTACAATCTATTTTTAGTTTACCTTCGCAGATTTCTAAAATATCACCGTAACATAAAACGGGAAGGTAAATTGACATGAATAAAGAAATGTAAGTAAAAATGAGGAAATAAGCATAAATCCAATAGGAATGGTATAATGCACTATTCTCAAATTCAGCCGTAACAATTGGTAGTCCTATGACGATAACCCATGATACCGTTTTTATGTATGTATATGATATATCTGCATACTATACCGGTATCTTCTTCAATTACCAATTTTGGGTAATGTTTACAATGTGATCGTAAGTAGCTGGACAGAAATAGATTAAATAAATCATAGCATTTCAGTTTTTATATTATGAAATATTTTTGTCAACACAGACTAGCGTAGTTTGACGGAAGAAATATTATCAACACAGAAAGAATGAACACTGTACTATATTCATTAAATGACGTTAAGGCAAATTCACATATAATGGAAACAAATTGTCATTGATACATTAACTTACCCTCAAAGAAAATGCAACAAAATCATACATACATGTTGTATTAATAAAATCCTCATAAAAAATGGGGGAAAACATATATATAGGCATATAAAGTACACAAAGACATAAATTTGTATATGCAAGTAACAATAATTAAAAAAAAATGTG
>MJUT01003548.1:124004-138114 GCA_002080005.1 Gigantidas platifrons | reverse complement strand
CTCTAAATCTAAAAGCACGCCTTACTTCATTAGACATCCATGGTTTATCTTTAGGTCTGATTGTTACAACTTTGTTAATAATATGCTCTCTTAAAATTGAAAATAATAAATCATATGTATACTGTATAATGTCATCTATGTCATCAAATACTAGGAAAGCAGTAGAAAAAGGAGCAGTGGATAATGAATTATTTAATTTAGTAAAATCTACAGTCTTATAATCCCACACTTCGCGATAATAAGCATGCTGTTTGTAAGATTTTATATTAAGCTTACAAAATATTGTACAATGATCTAAATTTGATAACGGGGAGGTAACTCCTGAGTCCGTTATAAGGTAAGGGGCATCACAAAATATTAAATCTAATAAGCTTTCAGAGTTGTCATTATATCTTGTTGGTTCTTTAATTATTTGATCAAAATTCCTTGATTCACTTAATTCCACTAGTTTATTGCCTAATTCACTAGCTATATGGTTATCTGACCATTTATTACATTTGTCATTAAAATCCCCAAGAATAAGCACAGCATCAGGTGAATCAAGTTTAACAGTGTCAATACTATCCTGAAGTTTTGTCAAAAATATATTTTTTTCATCAGCTGGTTGATTAGGAGGTCTATAACATGATCCAATTAATATATTTAATTTTTCAATTTGTATTTCTATCCATATGAGTTCAATGCCATCTGATTCATAAGTTAAATTTCTTTTCGATTTTAGTGAATTTGAAACATAAATACAAACCCCTCCATATCCACAATCTGAGTCTCGATCACGCCTATACAAAGTATAATTTTCAATTCTAATCTCGTCGTCTAGTGTTTTACTACTTAACCAAGTTTCCGACATGCAAATAATATCAAACTTACCTGTTGTGCATAAAACAGATTCTATTTCTTCAAGTTTCATTGTGTTACTCTTTGTTTCCTTATCAAATGCAAGAAGACTTCTAGAATTTATATGACAAATTGAAAGGTTATCAACTTTAGGGCCTGGATGATTATGAATATTTCCACAAATTACCAGTAATAACAATAAGACAGCTGAAAGTTTGAATTTAGACTGACACTGTTCAATTAATGTAACACAGGTACAAAATAGGTACATGTATTGCATTTTACTTATATATTTATGATTTAACAAGAACACAACATCATGGTCATAACTCTGTCTCAAATTCCAAGATCCAATACTACAACGATACTGTTGGACACTTATCATGTAAAAAATATTTATGATAGGATGACTCAGGAATGATAACACATATAACAAAATTCATCATAAGTAAACAAATAACTCTCATACAACTCTCACACACAAAAATATCAACATACATGTCAGCAAAACAAAAACAAAGCAAAGTTATAACAATGCAAGCAATAACAGACATAACTCAAGGCATAAGTATCCACCCAGAACAAATGGTAGTTTTTGTTGTTGTTTTTTTTTTTTTTTATATTTTACAGCTCATGAGAGTACATAGCGACGAAGTTTTGTCTGATGGTAAAATTGTGCTGGCTTTGATACCGGAAACCGTAGATATGAAACGAATTCATTCAGTGGGTATCGTTTCTATCTGAACAGAGATTTATATTTTAAATTTTTTAAATACAATCTCTGTATAAAAAAATCGTCATTTTCGGTATGAAGCATTGGCCTCATTTGTCTCAATGTAATTACAGCCATGATTTATTATATTGTATGTTTTATTTTACTTTTAACTTCATTCCTTTTATACAATTATCTTAGATTAAATTCTGCATTGGTATAAAACATTGTCAGGTTTTCTGATTTCATTTGCAATAAATGCATTCTCACTAATGTTTAACAATCAGAAAAAAAAGAGTTTGAAGGCACCAAAGGAGTAATCAGAATACGTCACTTGAACGACAGACAACACAATGCCTAAACGGAAAAAGGACAAAAGGACAAACAATGATCTACAAAACACTTTACAGAAAATTAGAGATCGAGCAACATGGACTCCATTAACAAATGGAGGCGAACTCGGGTGACAATGTATACAGAAAATGCTGTAAATAAAAGAAAAATGTAATGCAGTAATGTAATATGACGTAATGTTTAAAAACAAAGTCTTCTTGAAGCTAATCCGAGAAAAATATTCTCATTGGCAAAACAAAAATAATAAATAAATAGATAAAAAGAACAAATCAAAAATAAATAAACAAACAAACAAGCAGTCACAAAGCAAAAATACGAAATCCATACGTATTAAAGTAACTTACAGTTATATGCATTAAGGTAACCTCGCTATTTGGGCAGCTTATTGTGAAGATTAGTTTCCTACATGACAGTATTATCGAACTTACACATGTTAAATAACAAACAAGGACAGTCTAATAATAACTATTTACGAATTTACTGATCATTGTATCAGACAGTATAATACCAAATAATCATATAGATATATAAATGAGTGTTAATACGTATTACATTGTTCTATATCGTGACCCGCAACGATATAACTGAAATATGAAAAATTGAAAGTGGCGTTAAACACCATAGACATAAGCCATCTATATCGATACTAATAACATGCATGAGATAAAGGATTATATCTGACCATTGACGATCGTGTCTTGATACTTGAAAAGTGCTCCCGACCAATCATGCTGCTTGATTGCGGTTTTCTGAATTCTGACGAATGTTGCATTCCATGTTTTATTAGGAAATTAAATGTTTAGTTTTTATTGTACCAATAGTTTAAAGTTGTTCATACGCTCTGGATACATATAATGATACATATTATAAGTCAACAATACATGTGTTCACAGTCATTTGAAGTCAAAATAATAAAGTGCTATACAGAGTGAAGCATGGTGCGAACGTATGGTGTCGACATGGGGAATGTTAACAGACGCATTTTAAAAGGAAGGATGAGCACTGCATTCTCCCTGGCATAATAATATGCTAGACCCATTGTATTTTGGAGATTTTTCTTGTTTTGGTATTCTAAGTGTTATCTATGCCGTCCAAATATGCAAATTTGAGGAAACCGGATTGTCCGGCGAAAACAACGACCTGTCGCCCGTCACTGATATGATAGTCTATGATATCTTGAATTTGTCTCAAATTAAAACCGATGAATCTGTTTTTCACGTAACCAGTTTGATCTTCATTAATAATTTTTGGTAATACGTGTTTTAGTCTTTGAGCAAGAACATGTGGTAAGATTTTTAAATATACATTTAAAAGGGAGATAGGGCGATAGTTATCTAGATTTAAATGATCCCCCTTTTTAAACAACAAAGTTAAGATACTAGTACGTTGTGAATAAGTAAGACACTGTTCATCGTTTCCTTTATTTAGGACATCAGTTAAAATATATTTAAGTTTGTTCCAGAATACTCTATAGAACTCGACAGTCAATCCATCTAAACCTGGGGATTTATTTAATTTCATTTTATGAATGGTATATGAACATTCTTCTACTGTTATCTCTCCACCACAACTTAATTTATCATTTTCATTTATTTTATTTTCTATCTTAGTGTTTAATATATAATTTTCTAAAGATTCTTTATTTGGGTTTTTTGAACTATATAACTGTTCATAATATTGTTTTTATTTCTTTTAGTAGTTCTGCTTGTTCACATATTATATCTCCATTTTCATTTTTTAATTTATTTATTTAGTAAGAATTATTTTTCTCTCCCAGTTCGACCCATTTTTCCCTAGACCTCACTTGCGCTCCTTTCGCTTTCTTTTCGTAAATTTTGCTTATTTTATGCTCAAAGTCATCAATATTTTTATCTAGATTTGCATCATCATATTGCTGACCATCTTATAATTTTATTTTAAATTCTAAATCTTTTTCCAGATTTCTAAGATTTTCTCTCGTTGATTTAGCTTTATTTTTACAATAAACTGAAGTTATTTCCCTTATCTCAATTTTTAATGTATCCCATAATAATCTAATATCTATTGTTTTCTTTGTATTTAATTACCTATCGATAAGGTTATTCCTTATTTTTTTATATTCTTCTTTTTTTTAAATTGAATGTTTATTTTATCAAGTTACAGTATGAGAATATTGTTACGTTCTGCTTCCTTATTAGGCATTAGGTAAAGATGACATTGTTCGTTGTTTTTGTTGTGACCTTGGTTTAGCAGAATGGGACGCTTCAGACGATCCATGGAGAGAACATGCACGCCATAGTCACAAATGCTGGTTTTAAATCAGATGAGAAGAAAAGAGTTTATCGATGTAATACAAGCAGATTGGAAAAAGGTGAGATAATAATAAAGAAAGGAAGGCGTATGCATATCTGTTACCTTGTTTAGCAAGGACTTAATCTAGGGATAGACGTGATACATGTGTATAAGCGTGTGTAGATGGTATATATATACTTAATATTACAATTTGACAGCAATCTACCTCAGCAATTTTTAATATATTGTATAGTATAATGAATGAATTCATTATACAGTCACGGGAAATAAAGTATATTATACAAACGTCTAAGCAAGAGAACCGGCTCATATCCAGAATGCTTAAACAAATCGCCTCATCCTATCTTTCAAAGATCTGTTTATTTTATCAAGTAACAGTATGAGATCATCAAACACGTATCCTTTTTTTTTCAAGGTTGGGTGATTAGTAATTGTTGTTTAACACCAATTCAGCAATATTTCCAGGTATATCATGTCGAGAACAAGTTAATATTTTAATGAGATGATGATGAGGTCAATTTTGTTCTAGACCAACACGTTGAATTGGATTTTTATAATGCAAGCTAACAGAAACAACAATGCACGGATAGACATGTCGGTCCACTCGTACACATTTGGCTGATTCCGAGCCAACCATTCTTTGATATATCTCTTTAAGGCTGCGAGCGTAACAGAGAAGCACCAAATGCACATTGTCTAGACTTTGTTTTGACCAGAAACCACGATCTACCGAGGCGAGCGCGCTAACCAGTATGTCATCGACGCGGTTCCCAAGGTTTGACATTTCATATATGTGCAAAATATAAATACTTTGAGAATTTCCCTGTGACATAACTTCAAATTTAACTTACGGGTCCCACATTTAGCGTTGTCATCCTTTGCATTGTATTAACAGAAGTCAAGCATGCCTTTCATCTCCCTTTCGTCTGGCCAATTGTTTTCAGCCATATCATAAATCAACCAAAGTACAATTTATAAATGTTATGCATTTCATGTTGTCGTTTTACAATATAGAATTATTCAATATACCCCACTTGTTAAGGGCGTCGCAATGCAGCCAACGTAAACACCAAAGACAATTATTTTGGATTCAACTAACACTCATGCGAACATAATACGCAAAAAATGAAGTCAGTTATCAAAAATTCTTACATCTTGGAAAGTGATGTATAATGAGCATAATGCACCATATAGAAAGATAAAATAGCATAATTTGATACCGATTGCTGTTATTAAAATAAAATCAAATACTTACTAGTTATTTCTGTTATGATAATGATGTAGAGCTATCCTCACAATATCAGAATACGTCAGTAGTGCTCCTCGCTAATAGCCCATCTCATGCACAGCAACTTTATATTTTAATTAAGACAATGCACTAATATTATGCTCATCCTACAGAACAATCACATTAAACCATTGACTTTTATATTTTGAATTAAATAATAAAATTATATAAGTATCCCTTGATAGCTACTTTTGATATTTTCTGTCTATGATAATTGCACTGAATTTACAATTAGGTTCCCAAAGCTCAACATGGAGGGTATCACTTAAAAGCAGTAATAGTGTCAATGACAGTATCTTAGTGCCTAAAAATAGGATTGACAAAAAAAAACAAAACGCCGCATCCATGCATGACTACATTATATTGTTTACCTGGCTATTTAAATGTAGACCTAATGAATCTTAGCTACAATGATCAAATATTTAAATAAAATTACGTAAAGTACGTAACATAAGTCCATCACGGAAGGACACATTTATTATTCTACAATTTAGAGCACCTTATGACTCATGATATGTTTTTATGTATATCATATATCTGCATATTATGTCTCATAAATTACATTATGATTTGGATAAAGTGTTCTGTCGTCTAATCAGAAAAGGTCTAAAGGGGTATAACATAGTTGAAAGAAATATAAGATATGACAAAATGTTATATTCGTTAATATTTTGTTATGTTCGGCTCGTCTTCACCAGTTGCTTGTAGAAGTGTTCATGTCTTATTTGTGTTGTCTATGTTACTGTGCATAGTGGTGTCATAAACGATTTTACTACAGGAAGGAACTGCTTAACCTTAATGATCCCATGTGTTCATCCTGGTCAGTGTCGGGGCCGTTGTTTCTCATTATTTTAGACATCTGTGTTGTGTTTTGTTTTGTTTGTCTTTGTCCTTTGTATTGAGTGCTCAAAGTTGTCAGTGTCTCTGGACTGTCAATTGGTGATTGCCCTCCAGTTTTCTCTAATCTTTATTTCTAAGAAAAACCAGCCACGATATAGCTGAAATATTTTTAAGTGAGGCGTTTAACACCATTAAACCAAACAAAAAACACATACAGCAAAAAATATCTGAACAGTTCCAAACTCCAATAGAAAAATCGTAGTAAGATGAAAAATCCATACCACAACATAAATACATTATCCCTATTGTTTGAATATTGCTCTTAACATAGCAGAATTTCTTAACATATATTTCAGAAGTTTGATTTAATTCAAATTGAAAAAAAAACAGCAATCAAATCAAGTTCTGGTATATTCTCTTTTACAACACAAGTAAGACATGAATCATCCTGCTAACAACTGTGGTGAAAACCTAACATTTTCCATAATCATTCCACATTTTTTTTTACCTGAATAAATTAGTGTTAAGACATAACCTTACGTGATAATAAGCATACATGTTTACTAATAACATGTGCATTGCATATGCAAATGTCAAGTTCGGAACACACGTCATATGTCAAGTTGCCACATGGTTGAATAACATATTCAAAGTCTTTAATTCCAAAACTAACACACATTATCATCTGGTTCAATTCTGTATTTTCCTTCTTTAGTTTGTTAATCCACTCTAAATGTAACACGAACTGTATACAATAATAATGTAAATTTAATAATAAGAAGAAAAAAAAACAGAATCCAAAATTGAATCGAGAAATCAGCAATTCATGGCCCAGTATTGTAAATATTACAATACTGGTAATACCACTATTGTAAATATACAATACTGGATGTACCAGTATCGTGCATTTACAATACTGGAATACCAGAATCGTTGATCTATACACAATATCGGAAGCTCCAGTATTCTTCATCCAACAATACTGGTAATACTATTATTGTAAAACACACGTTACTGGAAGCTCCAGTATTCTTCATCCATCAATACTGGTAATACTAGTATTGTAAAGCACACAATACAACAGTTCGTATATAGCACACTACAGTACGGCTGACAGCATACACTGATAAATGTTGAGCGTAATCTGGATGCTGAGCCAGGCTCAGCATTTTCGCTGATGGTCTGCTAATTAACCCCAAGGTAATAAACAGGGTAACACAATACCTGGTCAGTAGTGTCTTGTTGATCTCACAGGTAATTAATCACAGGTGATCTACAGGTAAATACATACACCTGTTTGTGTTACATAACAGGAAATGGGCATATTTGGATTTTAGTGATTTTGATGTGTAGAAAGAGGACTTCAATACATTTAACTGTACCTTGAAAATTTTATATTTTGTGATAAGCATCAGTCAACAATTAAAAAAAAATAATTGAAATGAAATCATAATTTTGTGTTGGAGATATAAGGATTTTTATTTGAAAATATGGGAAAGAAGAACAAGATTATTTGTGATGCTATGTATTCAATATATTAATTTAATGTTGGTGTTTTAACGCCACTTTCAACCATATTTCAGCTATATAATGGCGACCAGTTTTAGTGTTGGAGGAAGCCGGAGAGAACCACCGACCATGGGCAAGCAACTGGTAAACTTTATCACTTGCGGCTGCAAGTCGAGTGCTCCCTTTTTTGTAATTGACAAAGCCGAGCGATTGACAAAGCCGGGCGCGATCCCACGCCGTATTGGTGATAGGCTTTTATGAGTTATTAGGTAATCCAACTACCTAACTTATTGAGCCATCCGGGCCCCTAAGAATTTAACATACATACATTATAAACATATAACATCATATATTGAATTATTTTAACAAGTAAAAAGATGACTCTGACCGTCGAAAATGGGAAACGACCTAGCTCTGCGTTTGAGGCTATATTACTTGCTATTTTTTTAAGTCCCAAAATGATTTTTAGTATGATTTGTTCAGGTGAGGTTTTGTAATCAAAAGATAACTAGTCACACATTTTATTATAGTATTAATTCAAATAATTTTTTTTTTCTGATCTGCCCTGATTTAGTACAAAATTATAAAGGATTGAATAATATAATACTGCCATATTTACTTTCGCTCCTAAAATAAAAAAAAACAGCAAAACAACAAAGCAATGAACATAGCACATCTTGTACTTAAATATTCACAATTAATTCTTCGAAAATTCGCAAGTATTTTGACTTTCTTGACATATACATTCTATCTAGGGACCGTCGTAGTCGTGATCGTAAATAGTGATTTACAGCTACTTGTGCAATAATTGCCCATCACCACTGACGTCACATGAGTTCGAATCCATCTCAGACGAGGTATTATCAATATAACATTATGTGATCAAGTTTGTCAGTGATTTGCGACAGGTCGGTGGTTTCCTCCGGGTACTCCGGTTTCCTCTATCAATAAAACTGACCGCCACGATATAACTGAAATATTGTTTAAAGTGATGTTCAACACCATAGCGCTGAAGCTTATCCTCAATTTTATATTCAAACTGGAAATTCAAGATATATTCAATATTATCTGTCATACTAATAAGTGAATAGTATTTTAAAATAGAAAATAAAATCTTTAATTTAATATTAAAAGCAATGTTTTAATATAGGAATGAAATTCAACTACCAGATGACATAGCCTAATTATTATTGTATAAATTCAAAATATTAAACCAATAAAAGCATCAAGTTATTCAGAAGAAAATGAATACATTAAACAAAATAACCAGCCATCACAACACGAACTGCTCCTCTTGCAAAAACCTCAAATGTTTACAGAGAGAAGTAGCAACTATGCAAGTAAATAAAATCATACAGGCGATTTAAATTCTAAATCTATATTTTATTTATATCAATGGGTATTTCCAAATGAAATGAATAAGTGTTGAGACAATCCCGATCTAAATATAGAATATTATCAACGAAAAATTTCTACTGACAAATAAAAATCTGATATCAGAGCATGACGTTACATTTTAAAGTAATTTTGACAGACATTCGATAAAAATCTACTACTTTTCTTGGTAACACCGGAATATTTTGTTTCTGTTCTTTTATTTCGTTTGTTTGCTGGATTAACCGGTTTGCTACCGTGAGTGTAAATATAGTTTAATGAGGAATACGAAAAGTTCTAGAAGTTACAGCAATACACACGAAAGTTTTACTCTGTTGCATTATACTTAAATTATACTTAAATTTTATCAGTGTGAGGATTCTTCAGTTAGTTCATCTGTGATGTTATAGAATTAACATCATTTCTTATGCGACTCGGCTAATTTCTAAGACAATGGATAGTTGTGATGGAGATTTTAATGTTTTTGGCAATCAAGATATTTCTGAAATATGCAGATTACCGAATTGTGTAATTATTAATATAGTCAGGTGTAATGATTCGAAGGAGAGTACAAACGATATCAGTAAAAATTGGGGTAAATATAAACAAGTTGTTCCACCGAGGACTGTTGGGCATTCTAAGCAGTCAAAGACAAAGCGGAAAAAATCATTGCCAGAACCTAAATTATTCCTTAGCAGCCCGGAAGTACGAAATCATCCCATTTTTCTGTTTGAAGCATTAACTCAGCGTTTATATTCATATGGGAATTGGCCCAAGAGTGCTAAAATATGGCCACAAGAGCTAGCTGAAGCTTGATTTTTCTATTTGGGAAATAACTTAAACCTTAAATGTCCATCTTGCGGCCTTCAGACTAACATAGACGACTGGAAACCCACATAAAAAGCACTTGATTTACATGCGCACCTTAAACCAAAATGTGAATACATTAAAAGTATTGCTACTCTTTTGATAATAAGCCAAAAATGGACGATAACAGTTTAGTTGTTCCTGATGGGATTCAATTGAGATACCCAGAATATTCAGTTATTGACTTGAGGATCAACAGCTTTACTACATGGATGTTTCATAGTAAGCAGAGTCCTAAGACGCTAGCACATAGTGGTTACTTCTACACAGGTAATTTGAAGACCCCCCATCTCACCACCACAACAAATAACATTGGGGCAATTTCACAAAAAAAGTTAATATACTTACTTTACTGTCAATAATATTTGACATTTACAAATTTGATTTATGTCTAAAAAAAGTCAAATACCAAAAATATATACAAAAATGCATATGCCTTTACAGAAATGATACCAAATATTTTTAACACATGTTACCCAACAATTAAATACAGTGACATATTTGAAAAAAAAACTATAAAAGTAAGATGTAGTACATGAAGGAATGGGAAGCTGAAAAAAGGGGGTGGGGTTGTGGGGTAGTATTGCGCTTAATAAATTCTCATAGAAAGGTTTGAAGGTACAACAGAACAAGGATAAACCATGATCTATAAAACACTGCAGAGAAAACTAAACACAAGACATAGTTATACATTGTTTTTATCATAATATAAGTGTATTACACACATAAAGTAATACTAAATATACATATATATATATATGTAAGACTCAGATCCGTGTACGGCCTCAGATCCGTGTCCTTCCCTCCAATCCGTGTCCAATCATTACGTAACAAGCCTTGTCCCCTCAAATCTGTGTCCCCTGATGTCATACGCAGATCTATGTCCTTTCAAAAACATATCTCCTCAGATCTGTGTCCTCTGACGTCATACTCAGATCTATGTCCTTTAAAAACATATCTCCTCAGATCTGTGTCCTCTAATCCTAATTCTGTAACTATTAGACCTTCTCTATATGATATTTTTGTATTTTCCCTTTTTTACGGACTGTTGTCTCATGGACATTTATACCACATCTTGTATATTACAAAAAAGGTGCACTTGACTCACAGTGATAAAGTTTACCAGTTGCTTGCCCATGGTCGCTGGTTCTCTCTGGGTACTCCGGCTTCCTCCACCACAAAAACTGGTCGCCATAATATAGCTGAAATATTGTTCAAAGTGGCGTTAGAACACCAGAAATCAAAATCAAATAAAATCTAGTTATGTGATCGGTAATTTTGCTGATACCAGCATGACACCATTTTAAAAAAGATCAAGTACATACCATGAACATACCATTATTTGTTTTTTATCTGGCAATGTAAAAGAAGAATTATCACAGGCACATACAGAGTAGATAATTTATTGACATGGCCTTAATTGATATCTATTTAGTTCGAAAGTAAAATTAGAATTGATATCCTTGATTACAAAAATCTTTCCGCGTGATAAATCTGTCTTTACATTATCACAGATGCCGTCTCTCCAGAATCCAGAACTGAAAACGGCCGTTCCCTTGTTCAATGCTGGATTTGGTCTAAATTTCAGCTTCTCTCCAATAGCAGGGGTATACAACGTTTCCTTAGTCTCGGAAAAGATATCCAACGGATACAATTCCAACTCCGCTGTTGAAAGTATTGTTGTAATCCGTCAATAAAAGATGATCCACAATTGTGCTGGAAATGATAAAATGAAATTATCAAGCAACCTGTTATAATTAATTACTGATAGTTACTTTTATTTCAAAACAAAATGGAAACAATATGTCCACGAATCAACAATCTACAAACAGATTCCTACAAACATTGTCATGACGAAGAAATCGTTTTTGTAGTTTTTAACATATATTGTATTTTGACGGAAAGACAAATTTCACTCTAAGACCCCAATAAAAAAGAGAAGTGAGTTGAACATCAAAGGGTGAGTAATAGATGCCTTTATAGCCCCGTATTGCAATTTTTTTTTGAAATGGTGCACATTTTCCATTACATTACAAGCAGAGACACTTACTGCATGGCGGTTTTCTTTGTCTTCAATTGGATCAGAGCAACGCCTTTTATACAGACGCTTGTAGTAACTGCTAGCTCCTGCCATCGGAACTATGGATAACTTATCATTATCGTCTATAATTTCCTGTAAGAAAAAAATTTATCCATATCAAGTGAATTCAAAATACATATTAGTTATATTATGTGATTATAATGCAGACTTAGTTTTGATTTGTGCCTTTTTTTTAATCCTAATTTGCTTGTCTCGTACTTTGACAAAAGTCATGTTTTCTTGCAAAATACAGTGTTTCCCTCTGACACCAAATATTTCAAAAGTTATCCAAAAATATCTCATAATACAAATTTCCTGAATAATACGCTTACATGTATTTAGTTTTTTTCCTACCTATGTAAAGTTTTCTTAAATTTAGCTATCGGAAAATAATAACCTTTGCTGAAAGCACTCGATCTGGTACAGTTGTGGAAGAACCAAATTCAAAGTTGTTTGCAGTCTGTGAAGTCCTACTGTCTTTGTGCCTTTCAGAAGGTGGTACACATGTGCTTGGAGACGAATTATTACTTCCTGCTATTTCTTGCTCATTGTCCAGAATATCCATGGCTTCTGTAACGAACGAAAATATCTTAATTTCTTTATATTTTACAAATATTGCATAATTTTATAGCTTAAAAATATGGGTAGAATCTATTTTGGCGGACCACGGAAGTCAGATAGTGTAATAAACAAGGCGCGTGACCCACAACCTTTCATTTTGTTACCAACAAAAGTGTTAGGTTTAGGGTTAGGGTTGTGGTTAAGGTTAGGGTAAGGGTTAAGGTTAGGGTTAGGTTAGGGTAAGGGTTAAGGTTAAGGTTAGGGTTAATGTTATGGCTAGGGTTAAGGTTAGGGTTAAGGTTATGGTTAGTATTAAGGTTAGCGTTAGGGTTAGGATTAAGCCTTAATGTTAGGGTTAAGGTTAAGGTTAGGGTTAGTGTTAGGGTCCGCTAAAGTAGAAGTACTCCAAAAATATACTAACGTGTACTTTTTCTTTAAAAATAAAACCCAGAGAACTATACTGTGTATTTCTTTCCATCATTTTAGTTATGACTTCAAAGGGAGATGTATTCATTGTGTGCTGTCAACAGCCGTAATTAGTGAATGAAAAGTTATGTGGAATAAATATCTCTGAGACAACAATCCAAGGTTTTGAATAAGATTACGTTTGCTATCTTTTATTTATTTTTTTTTACATTGCCTGAATAGTTTCAACTCATGAGTTCGTTAACAAAAATAAACCTTGCCTTCAAAAGTTACATCGTGTAATCCGTCAATACGATCTTCACTCTCCGTTCCTTCATTTTGCTGGTTTCTACTGTCTGCTCTAATATCATCATCTTCATCAATTTCTACATCCAAATGCACCTGGGACAGAAATTTCCTTTCTTCTTCGGTTAACATCACCAGTGGTAGCTGATAATTATTTAAAAAAATAAAAATGAATTTATTATTTAAGGAATATTTGAAATTGTTGAACAGTTTATACGATATAACCTGGTTTGGGTCAGTTTACGCCTAATAAACCGCGAACGATTTATGAAAACAGCGTATACTGACCCAAACCAGGTTATGCAAGTATAACCTGTTCAACAATTTCAAATATTCCTTATAATTTAATGTTTACAACAAAACTTAATGATTCCTCGATTTTAATTACGATTATTTCATGTGACTATTTGAATTTGTCGTTGGCGGATGAACACGTTGGTGACGTCACAATACCAACCCAGGTTATCTAGTATAGACAACATTTTCTCCAGGCGGATTAACCAATCAGATTGAAATATTCAAATCAAATTAAATTATAATCGGTTTAACTAATTGATCGAGTCTTCGTAATTAACAGCTATACCATAAACATTTCTTTTTAAAGAGCACACACAAGTTTGTTTAGTGAGTGTGCAAACAAATCATTTTTTAACTGAAAGTTGTAGAGGACCCCTGACGGACAAAT
>MJUT01003548.1:60720-102568 GCA_002080005.1 Gigantidas platifrons | reverse complement strand
TTCAACTTATAATGAGAAATAAAATGAGATTATAAGTAACATTGTAATTTATTAAAACGTAAACAAACAAATATCCGTGTATAGACCAGTAGTACCAGTCTATACACGGTTTTTGGACCGGTCTATATCAGCATTCCAATATATATCGTGGAATAGTGGAGATCACTTGGAGAGTTTTCAGCCAGTTAAATGTATGCTTTTTATTCTGATATGCAATAATTCAGTTTCATATTTAAATCTTGACATAATGGGTGAGGCTGGGACTTATTTGAAAAAATGTAATGTATTACATATGAATTGATATAAGTGGTGTGGTAACAATAGACAGAAAATACATAAACATGCAAAATGCGGCTCTGGAGGAGTGAGGTTTAAATCAAAAATCATTTAGTTGAAACTTTTGAAATTGGAATACTACGCGAGTCAACTGAAGGTATTTTTTGGATATACATGAAAGATAGATAAATGGTTTAGAATATTATTCAACTCCAAATATGACACGAACTATATATGATAATACTATAAATCTAATAAAAGAGAGAGAAAAAATAATAACACGTTGTCAGAAAAGGTTCAAAATTTAATCGACGAATCGGCGAAACAGAGGGAAAATCGACACCCTAATACACATACACAACCGCTCATTTGTCCGGCTTTTTCATATACTGTGATGCTGTAAGTGGTGTGGTTAAGCTAATTTTAGGGATCAATGATTTCCGTCTTAGTGAAATAATGCAGCCATGCTTATTTTAAAATTGCACTTTAATTATTTAATATCTATGTTCAAATTTGCAACATCAAAAATTCAAAATCAGTTGGAGTTTAATATTTTGAGGTATATGAAATGAATACACACTTGTGACATGATAAGCTTAATTCAATATATTTTTATATTTGGTGAGAAAGTATACACAGTCTGACAAAAGTTAAGCACCACCTGACTTGTTTCAATACTATCTTTTCTAATAATGAACTTATTTTAAATCGGTTTGCTGTTTTTGTTACCTGTACACACATGCTTACTTACCTGTGAAACAGGTTATTGATCGATTTGTATTTATGTGTATATGACAGGGTGTGCAAAGTGCCACGTGTACTTTTCAACATTTGTGTTTGCGTTTGGAGGCCACATTAACACACGCACTGTAATCAGACGCCTCCACCATCAGGGAACGCGAGCGCGACGACCCATAGAACGTCCACAGTTGACATTACGTCATCGCCATGCTCGATCTGACTGGTCACATGATCACTTAGGGTGGACTATTCGCACATGGAGACGTGTCCACTGGTCTGATGAAAGTAATGTTTTGCTACGCCCTACCGACGGTCGTGCAAGGGTTTGGCGCCAACGAAACACTTCATTTCAGGACAACCACATGTTGGGCAAAACAGTTTTTGGGGGTTGGGGTGTAACTGTCTGGGGCTGTTTTTCCTTTAATCTGACAGGTCAAAAATACCGTGACAATGTGCTCGCTGCTCACGTAGTCCCCCATTTCGCCAATCATGCGTTGGCTGACAGGCCAATGTTGATGGACGACAACGCTAGGCCACATAGATCCCGAATTGTACAACATTTTGTACAGCAAGAGGCTGTTCAGACAATTCCAAGGCCTGCGATGTCGCCAGACACGAACCCTATAGAGCATGTATGGGACTTTATTGGACGACAAAATAACCAACGCAATCCAAAATGTCAAAATATTGACGAATTAAGAACTGCTATCTTACAGGAGTGGCAACAGTTCCCCCAAGAACGACTTAGGCGTCTTGTGCGAAGCATGACGAGGCGTGTTACAGAACTTCGTAATAAACGCGGTGGATATACTCGTTATTAATTTTTATGCCTTACACATACGCACAATAGATACATTTAAAAGTTCTTAAAATCTGAAGACTCTGCATTTTAATGCAATGTTAGAAATTTCCATCAAAGACAAGCTGATTTTACGTTTTCCAGCACCTGTTTTGAACCCCATGTTTACCACATCATAGTCACGTCTTTCAAGATGATAAATACTTCGTAGATTGGTAATTTTAGAGACCTTTGTGTAGTCTTTTAAGAAGTGTAAGAAAAATGGGGATATCTATTTTATTGTTTAACAGTATTAATGTAAAAAAAATATGTCGATAAAAATATAGGCTGGTGCTTAACTTTTTTTGGAGTGTATATAATATCTATGTTCAAATTGGCAACAACAAAAAAATAAAAATCAGTTGAAATTTGATATTTTGAGGTATATGAAACGCATACACACTTGTGACATGATAAGCTTAATTCAATGTATTTTTAAATTTGGTGAGAAAGTATGACACAGAATAGGACTACTACCTTGTTGATTGTAATCATTCTGTTCTTGTGGTGAACTGGCAACCAACAATTCATGGCCTCCTGTTGATGCAGAATTATTGTTTTCTGTTGTACATGTACTGGATCCTACTGTAGAAGATTCAAATGCACTGCTTAATTCTATAGGGTATGTTGATCCAATATAAAAATTTAAGTCATTTTCTGTACGTATTGATGATACGACTGGTGTAATTCCTACAATATAATATACCTTGTTTTATCACTGCCCTAAGTAAAGTCAGCAATTAATTTGAATAACTGACTAGTACTATGAACAAGCTACAAGACTGTTTCATTCACAATGATTTGAACTACTGATAGCCAATATGGCATACATCTAACGAAATATCGGAATATAGCTCAAATATTGTTAAAAGTGGCATTAAACACCATGAATTAGAATTGATAATATTTGACAAATAAATAAAACTAGTTTCTGATGTCCTCTTTGGAAATCCAAACAACGGACGTACATTTGCTCATGCAACCAATGAGATCAGCGCTACTAGGTGGTCATTAATAAGGTTATGGTTATGGTGTTGAACACCACTTTCAACAATCTTACCGTTGCATCGTGGAGTTGTATGGGTGGAGGAAACCGGAGTACCCGGGGAAACCACCGACTTGTCCCCAGTCACTGACAAACTTATAGCTGTGATACCCTAAGGTATGTTTAAGTTCTTAACATTTGACACCAATGGTTAACATTCTGCATGGCTTTTTGACAAAAGAGACGAATGTAGTTTTATCATTACACTTTTTCCACAAAATAGTATTATACCAATCGCCCGCGTATGGAGTTTAATTTTCACACCTCAAATGCTACACTCGAACTTGCAGTTTATATTCAGAATTGTTCAACGTCACTGTATTCTGCGTACTCAGCTATTAAATCAAGAATGCTTAAAGAATCGCCTCGTCCTATCTTTCGATCATTTAGTGTTGAAGGTAAGGAGACCAAGTCCCGAAGACCTAGTAGTCATTGCAACATGCAAGACAAAAGCTAACCGTGATGAAATCTTGTCCGCTAAACGGATGTTGCAGTTGAGCAGACAATACAGTGTCATTACAACAAGGAATTGAGTCCGAAAACATGTGCATTCTTGTCAAATAATTAGGTTATGTAAACCCTGACTTATCTGACAGGGGACGTAGAAATGTTGGCTTCTCTGCTACTACCACGATCATCTGAAGGTAGCAAATCATACCATGATAAACGAGAATCACGACAGACCAATAGTGGCTCAAATCGTCCAATTCTGAAGTCGTCGATACAATGATAGAACCAGTCACCGACCATCAAGAGACAATACCGATGAAAGACACAACAGTTCAGAATTTCAAAGTAGCCGTCGTTAGGTGAAAGTAGTGGAACGGATGGAATACAAATACTGTTTCTGACAATTTTAGTCCACGTTATAATTCAGTTTCATTTGTAAATATTGACATAATAGGTACTGCTGGGACTTCTTTGAAAAATTATGATGTATTAAATATGAATGGATATAAGTGGTTTGGTAACAATATACAGGACTTATATAAAAATGCAATACACGCTCTGGAGGAGTGGGGTTTTTAATTACAAATCATTTAGTTTGAAATTAGAATACTAAGCGAGGTAATTCAAGATATTTTGTGGATATACATGAATGATAGATTAAGGGTTTATAATATTGATCAACTCCAAATATGACATGAATTATATATGATAATAGTGTGAATCTAATAAAAAAGAGAGAAACAAATAATACCACGCTGTCAGAAAAGGCTCACAATTTTATCGACAAATCGGCGAAATAGAGGCACAATCGACACCTCTAATATACATATACATGAACGCTTACCTTACCGGATATTTAGAGATACTGTGCTATTGTAACTGGCATGGTTAAGTTAATTTTGTGGACAATGATGTCCGTATTAGTGAAATAATGTAGCTATGCCTATTTTAAAATGGCACATTGATTATATAATATCTATGTTCAAATTTGAAACCAAAATAATTCAAAATCAGTTGGAATTTAATATTTTGAGGCATATGAAACGCATAGACACTTGTGACATGATACGCTTAATTCAATGCATTTTTAAATTTGGTGAGAAAGTAAGACACATAATAATACTACTACCTTGTTGTTTGTAATCGTGCTGTTCCTGTGGTGATCTGGCAACCAACAATACTACTACTACCTTGTTGATTATAATCGTACTATTCCTGTGGTGATCTGACTACCAACAATAATAATACTACCTTGTTGATTGTAATCGTACTGTTCCTGTGGTGAACTGACAACCAACAATACTACTACTACCTTGTTGATTATAATAATGCTGTTCCTGTGGTGATCTGGAAACCAACAATAATACTAATACCTTGTTGATTGTAATCGTACTGTTCCTGTGGTGATCTGACTACCAACAATAATACTACTACCTTGTTGATTGTAATCGTGCTGTTCATGTGGTGATCTGGCAGCCAACAATAATATTACTACCTTGTTGATTTTAATCGTGCTGTTCCTGTGGTGATCTGGCAACCACCAATAATACTACTACCTCGTTGATTGTAATCGTGTTGTTCATGTGGTGATCTGACAGCCAACAATAATACTACTACCTTGTTGATTGTAATCATGATGTTCCTGTGGTGATATGGCAACCAACAATAATACTACTACCTTGTTGATTGTAGTCGTACTGTTCCTGTGATGACCTGACAACCAACAATAATACTACTACCTTGTTGATTGTAATCGTGCTGTTCCTGTGGTGATCTGACAACCAACAATAATACTACTACCTTGTTGATTGTAATCGTGCTGTTCCTGTGGTGATCTGACAATCCACAATGCATGGACTCCTGTTGAGGCAGAAATGTTGTTTCCTGTTGTATATGTACTGGATCCTACTGTAGAAGATTCAGATTCACTGCTTACTTCTATAGGGTATGTAGATCCAATATCAAAATTTAAGTAATTTTGTGTACGTATTGAAGGGGTTGCCATCTGTCCAGCTGAGAGGACTGGTGCAATTCCTACATTATAATACAACTTGTTTAATCACTGCCAGTAAAGTCAGCAATTAATTTGAATAACTGACTGCTATAAACAGGATGCAAAGCTGTATCATTCAATATGATTTGAACAAGTGATAACCAATATGGTATATGTCTAACGAAATACCGGAATATAACTGAAATATTTTTGAAAATGGCGTTAAACACCATAAACACAAATATCTAATGGATTTAGCATGAATTAGAATTGATAATATTGGACAAATAAATAAAACTAGCTTCTGTTATCCCTTTTGGACATCCAAAATCGGACGTACATTTGCACATGCAATTAATGAGATCAGAGTTATTACGTGGTCATTAATAAGGTTAAGATTATGGTCTTTAGCGCCACTTTCAACACTATGCCCGTTGTATTGTGGCGGTCAGTTTATTGGTGTAGGAAATCGGAGTACCCGGAGAAAACTACCGACCTGTCGCCAGTCACTGACAAACTTTAATGTCACTAATAACTTGATACAAAATAAAGCTGATATTATGTTTAAGTTTTTAACATTTGACACCAAAGGTCAACATTCTACATGGCTTTATGACAAAAGAGATGACTGTAGTATTACCATTACACATTTTCAGAAGAATAGTATAATACCAACATCCCCGCATATAGAGTTTAATTTTCGCACATCAACCGATACTCCTAAACAGTTTATATTCTGTCATTTTCCAATGGCATCGTATTCTGAGTACTAAACTATTAAGTCAAGAATGTTTAAAGAATCGCCTCATCTTATCTTTCAAAAATATATTTATCTTATCATTCACCAATATATAGGCACTAAATAAAAGTATGAAATTATCACACACGTAACCCTAATGTATACTCAAAGTTTGGCCGTTCATATAAATGCAATATGTAAATAATTTTTAGAATTTCGTAGTGACATTACATCAAATTTAACTTACGGATCCCATTTTCCTTACTGCCATCCTTTGTATGGTATCCACCGAAATCTAGTTATCTTATTATTCGATAAAATATATGTACTAAACAAAAACATGAGATTTTCAAACACGTATCCGTTATATTATGAAGCGGATGCGGTCGAATGGTCTAGTGCGCTGGACATAAGGCTAAGCGATTGGTGCTGCAGTGTATCAATGGTGAGAGTTCAAATCCCGTCGAGGGAAGAACAAAAATTTGACAGCTCAAAAATCTAATTTCGACACTGTTTGGTTTAATTTTCAGACGTATATATATATATAAAAGTTTGAGTGATCAGCAATTTTCCAGCTATATCATTGCGAGAACAAGTTCATTTTTTTAATGAGATGATGATGATGTCCACTTTGTCTTAGACCAACACGTTGAGTTGGGTTTTTATAGTGCTAGCTCACTGAAACACAAGTCCACAGATATACATGTCGCTTCACTCGGACACATTATTCTGATTCAGATTCAACCAGTCTTTGCTCTTTCTTCTTAATGTTGCGTGATTAGCGGAGAAATAACAAATACCAATTTTATAGTCTTTTGTTTGACCCGACCGAGAATCGAACCACGAAAAACGCACTCGAGGTGATCACGCCTAACCATTACGCCACTGATGCGGTTCCCAAAGTTTGACATTTCATATAATTGCAAATTATAAGTAATTTGAGAATTTCGTAGTTACATTGCTTCAAATTTAATTTACGAATCCCATTTTCATTGTTGTTATCCTTCGTCTCTGTTTCATCTGGATAATTGTTGTCAGCCATATCTTAAATTAACCAAAGTAAAAAATATATATGTCATACATTTCATTTTGTCGTTTTGTAATGTAAAATTATTCAATATGCACGACTTGTTGAGAGTGTCGCAATACAGGCATCTTAAACACCAAACGCAATGATTTTGGGTTAATTTAGCACTCGTGTGAACATAATACGCAAAAATTGAAATAAGTTATTACAAATTCTTACTTCTTGAAAAGTGATGTGAAAACTAAGCTAGCATGTGTTTACATACATATTCCCTAATATGTGAATCTAAATCTATTTTTGGTACGGGAAGTAAATTAAAGACTCATTTTATATCCAATGTATATCTATGTTTAGCTCTTTTATTTACAGTATTCATTCACAGATTGACTGGGTTATGACGTCTAGTACTACTATATAGTGTGAGGAGATATATACTATCATTACAGAGGTAAGTAGTAATTCTGCGATTCTATTCTAACAACAGCAATCTATATCAAATTATGTTATTATATATTTTCTAGACGATGCATTATGATCATTATACATCACTTTTCAAGAAGTAAGAATTTGTAATAACTTATTTCAATTATAAATAGATTGTTGAAAGAAAGGATGAGGCGATTCTTTAAGCATTCTTATCTTAATAGTTTAGTACTCAGAATACGGTGATATTGAAAAAAGTCAGAATATAAACTGTTTGAGAGTATCGGTTGATGTGTGAAAACTAAACTCCATACGCGGGGATGTTAGTATTATACTATTCTTCTGAAAATGTGTAATGGTAAAACTGCAGTTATCTCTTTTGTCATAAAGCCATGTAGAATGTTGACCATTGGTGTAAAATGTTAAAAACTTAAACATAATATCGGGTATCACAGCTGTATTTTGTATCAAGTTATTAGTGACACTAAAGTTTGTCAGTGACGGGCGACAGGTCGGTAGTTTTCTCCGGGTACTCCGATTTCCTACACCAATAAAACTGACCGCCACAATACAACGGACATATTGTTGAAAGTGGCGTTAAAGATCATAATCCTAACCTTATTAATGACCACCTAATAACTCTGATCTCATTAATTGCATGTGCAAATCTACGTCCAAAAGGGATAACAGAAGCTAGTTTTATTTATTTGTCCAATATTATCAATTCTAATTGATGCTAAATCCATTAGAGATTTGTGTTTATGGTGTTTAACGCCATTTTCAAAAATATTTCAGTTATATTCCGGTATTTCGTTAGACATATACCATATTGGTTATCACTTGTTGAAATCATATTGAATGAAACAGCTTTGCATCCTGCAGTCAGTTATTCAAATTAATTACTGACTTTACTGGCAGTGATTAAACAAGTTGTATTATATTGTAGGAATTGCACCAATCCATTCAGCTGGACAAATGGCAACCCCATCAATACGTACAGAGAATTACTTAAATTTTGATATTGGATCTACATACCCTATTGAAGTAAGCAGTGCATTTGAATCTTCTACAGAAGGATCCAGTATATATACAACAGAAAACAACATTTCTGCATCAACAGGAGGCCATGAATTGTTGGTTGTCAGATCACCACAGGAACAGCACGATTACAATCAACAAGGTAGTAGTCTTATTCTGTGTCATACTTTCTCACCAAATTTAAAAATACATTGAATTAAGCTTATCATGTCACAGGTGCCTATGCGTCTCAGATACCTCAAAATATTAATCTTCAACTGATTTTGAATTATTTTTGTTTCAAATTTGAACATAGATATTATGTAATCAAAGTGCATTTTAAGATAAGTATAGCTGCATTATTTCACTAATACGGACATCATAGGTCCATAAAATTAACTTAACCATGCCAGTTACAATAGTACAGTATCTCTAAAATTCCGATAAAGTGGGCGGTCATGTATATGTGTACTTAAGGTGTCGATTGTGTCTCTATTTCGCCGATTTTTCGATTAAATTTTGAACCTTTTCTGACAGCATGGTATATTTTTTTCTCTCTCTTTTATTAGATTCACACTATTATCATATATAATTCCTGTCATATTTGGAGTTGATTAATATTCTAAACCCTTAATTTATCTTTCTTGTATATCCACAAAGTACCTTCAATTGATTCGCTTAGTATTCTAATTTCAAAAGTTTCAACTAAATGATTTGTAATTAAAAACCTCACTGCTCCAGACCCGCGTTTTGCATTTTTATATAAGTCCTGTATATTGTTACCAAACCACCTATATCCATTCATATTTAATACATCACATTTTTTCAAAGAAGTCCCAACAGTACTTATTATTTCAAGATTTACATCTGAAACTGAATTATAACGTACAGGAAAATTGTCAGAAACAGTATTTTTATTCCATCCGTTCCACTACTTTCACCTAACGACGGCTACGTTGAAATTCTGAGTTGTTGTATCTTTCGTCGGTATGGCCTCTTGATGATCGGTGACTGGTTCTATCATTGTATCGACGACTTCAGACTTGGACGATTTGAGCCGCTATTGTTCTGTCGTGATTCTCGTTTATCATGGTATGGTTTGCTACCTTCAGATGATCGTAGTCTGGCAGAGAAGTCAACAATTCTACTTCCCCCTGACATATAAGTCTGGGTTTGCATAACCTAATGCTTTGACAAGAATGCACATGTTTTCGGCCTCTATTCTTTGTTGTAATTGCACATCACTGTATTGTCTACTAAACTGCAACTTCTTTTTAGTGGATAAGATTTCACCACAGTTAACGTTTGTCTTGCATGTTACAATGATTACACCAGGTCTTTTGGGACTTGGTCTTCTTAAGTTCAACACTAAATAGTAGAATGATAGGACGAGGCGGTTTCTTAATCATTCTTGATTAATAGTTTTGTACGCAGAATACGGTGACTTTGAAACATTCTAATTATAAACTGCAAGTTCGAGTGTAGCGGTTAAGGTGTGAAAATTAAACTCTATATGCGGCGGTTGGAATAATACTATTTTGCGGAAAAATATGTAATGGCAAAAATACAGTCGTCTCTTTTCTGATAAAGCCATGAAGAATGTTGACCATTGGTGTCAAATGTTAAGAACTTAAACATAATTTCTGGTATCATAGCTATATTTAGTATCATGTGGGAACTGTCTAATCCGACACACAAAGGGACCAGGAAAATGTGTCGGATTGTACAGGATGTCAGAATACTCAAGTTGTATTTATGTTAACAGAACTACTTTGGGACCATACATTTTTGTCGGATGTCACAGGATGTCAGAAAACTCAGGTGTCGGATTGCACATGTTCTACTGTATTAGTAACTCTAAAATTTGTCAGTGACTGGCGACAAGTTGGTGATTTTCTCAGGGTCCTCCGGTTTCTTACACCCATAAAACTTACCGCCACGATGCAACGGGAATATTGTTGAAAGTGGCGTTAAGCACCATAACCCTAACCTTATTAATAACCACCTAGTAACGTTGATCTCATTGGTTGCATGGGAAAATGTACGTCCGTTTTTGGATTTCCAAAGAGGATATCAGAAGCCAGTTTTATTCATTTTTCAAATATTATCAATTCTAATTCATGGTGTTTTTACGCCATATTCAACAATATTTGAGCTATATTCCGGTATTTCGTTGGACATATACCATTTTGGTTTTCACTTGTTCAAATAATTTTGAATGATACAGCTTTGTAGCTTGTTCATAGCAATCAATTATTCAAATTAATTGCTGACTTTACGTATGACAGTGAGTAAACCATGTGCATTATGTTGCAGAAATTACACCAGTCCTCTCATCTGGACAGATGGCAAACCCTTCAATACGTACAGAGAATGACTTCAATTTTGTTATTGGATCAACATACCCTATTGCATTAAGCAGTGCGTCTGAATCTTCAACAGTAGGATCCAGTACATGTACAACAGAAAACAATATTACTACATCAACAAGAGGCCATGAATTGTTGGTTGTCAGATCACCACAGGAACAGCATGATTACAATCAACAAGGTAGTATTATTATTCTGTGTCTTACTTTCTCACCAAATTTAAAAATACATTGAATTAAACTTATTAGTTCAAAAGTGTAGTACATGCGTTTCATATACCTCAAAACAGTAAACTTCAATTGGTTTTGGATTTTTTTGGTTGCAAATTTGAGCATAGATATAATATAATCAAAGTGTCATTTTTAAATAAGCTTGGCTGCATTATTTCACTAAGACGGAAATCATTGGTCCATTAAATCAGCTTAACCGCGCCACTTATAGTATTACAGTATATGTGAAATCCGGAAAAGTGAGCGGCCATGTGTATGTGTATTAGGTGTGTCGATTTTCCCTCTATTTCTCCGATTTGTCGAATGTTAAATTTTTAACCTTTTCTGACATCGTGTTATTATGTTTTCTCTCTTTTTTTATTAGATTTGCATTATTACTAGATATAGTTCGTGTCATATTTGGAGTTGATTAATATTCTAAGCCCTTTATCTTCCAGATCTAGACAAACTGAAGAAGGAAAATACAGATTTGAAACAGAAAAAGATGTGTGTTATTTGTAGAATTAAAGACTTTGAATATGTCATTCAACCATGTGGCCACTTGACATGTGACGTATGTTCTGAACGTGACAGTTGCATATGTAATACACACGTTACTAGTAAACATGTGTGCATGTTATCACGATAAGTTACTTATTCACACTAATTTATTCTAGTAAGCAATTTTGTGGAATGATAATGGAAAATTTTGGGAAGCACTCTTACTCCGTTGCTAATAATGAGCAATTGTTGCCATGTCCACATAAATGTGATGTTCGGTTCCTTATTTACCCCTAGTTGTTTGTAGGGTGGTTCATGTCTTATTTATGATATATGTGTTTGTTTGTGTCTAATTCATATTGACCGTATTATTGGCATGGTGGTGTCTTGGTTCACCCGAGGTTTTTGCAAGGTATAGTGTTGGTCAACCTTACAGTTATATGTGTTTTGTGGTTTTTGCTTTCCTTGTCTTCGTTTATGTGTCTTTTGTGCCCAATGTTGCCAGTTTCTCTAGATTATCCGTTCTTCATTGCCATTTCGGATTTCGCTAATGTTTATTTCAACAGTGGACAAAAACTAAATGCGGAGTAAAATTCGATACCTACGTTTTAATTTCTATGACTGGGTCGATTGCACTGTTGATGTACTAAGAGTCTCCAAAGGTGTCATACCATAATGGGTAGTGTTCCGACACTGATATGGATTATTTGATCGTTTGATATGATATAATGCATTACACTAAGAATGGAGGTTCGGGTTCATATACCTATTTCAACCCGACATGTTTTTTCGAAGTGCTTCTATCAAGCCAGAAAAGTGAGTGATCATGTGTTTATATATTAAGTGCATCGATTTTACCTCTTTCTACTATTTTTCTATAGGATTTTAGAGCTCTTTCTAGATCATGGTATTGGGTTTTTTTTCGTTTTATTACATTATTTTATAAATATAAACATCACAGATTCGTCTCAGAAAGAAATATGTTGGTTGAAAGAATAAAAATGAAAATTATAAAATAATTTATTTTTATTTATGAAATATTTTTGACTTTCGCAAAATTTAGAAATGTATATGTTTTATTTTGTTTATTTTAATTTGTGATATACAATGTATGTCATCCTCTGATATTGTTGTTTATTTTGTATGTAAATAAACGTCAGAGAATACCTATGAGACAATCCAAAATGGATAATCAAGAGAAACTGGTACACCAGACGGAGACAAACAAAAACACAACATAATTTATGTATTATAATTTATATTGGTATTGGTGCATTTGAAATATTTATTTATTGTGTATTATATAAATTGTATTGCTTTTGAATAGATAGAGACTTATTATTATAATGAAAATAAATAAAATTTATATATTTTCACACGCTTCCCAATCTATTTTTTACAGCCACGATATAACTGAAATATTGTTGAAAGTGGAGTTATACACCATAATCCAAACTATGCAAAACCAATTCTTTTCTTATGCAATAAAGACCAATCTCATACCACTTCAATTAACACTTCGACATCAATACATTATCTTAATTCAATAATCGGAGTCGACGCGAAGACATGTTAAAGGTGGTTAACAAAAACAACGCTTAATGTGAAAAGGGTAATAAACAAGCAAAACACCAAATATAGAAACGGAAAACAGAGTCACATGAATAACATTTTATTGATTTGTGTTTCTGCTCACTTGCAACGGTGACCACCAAATAATAAATGTTGTGCTTTGTTTCATATTTTTATGTATGCTACTTCAACCTTCAAGCGATTATTTGCATATATTTTGTATTTGAATTTGGAAGTTTTAATTTCTCGTTGTAATTATTCTGAACATATCAATCAATATTTATGCTATTGTGTTAACTAAGATTCAGATTGGTCCCATCATTGATGAAAGAAATTATTAAACCTGCCGGTTAAGGGTTTGTCATTGTGTGTTCATTGGATGAAAATGCTACTGTGACACAAAAACCATGAACATTGATTGGTGCAATGATGTGCTACTCTATACTGTTATGAATGTCCATTATCCATTCGATACCGATTATACCAACATGTTTCGAAACAATGTAAACCAGAACTGTTGATTGGAGATAAAGTGTTTTGGAGATCATTGTTTGTTCTTCATTGATTTACGGCTTCTGAGTACCCCCCATATGTTCAGTTGTTCGTTATCACAGTTCCATCCTGTCCTTATTCATGACCTACCATCGGACTTTTCACAACAGTAATACGACGGGTGCCACTAGTGGGTCAGGCACAGCTTAACACTCGTGCTAGCATAATACGCAAACATGATATCAGTTATTAAAACATTTTCTTTTTCAAACGTTAGAGAATTTTGAAGGGGCTATAACAAAAGGAGAATCCATAGAAACTGGAAGCATAGGACACACAATATGAGGGAAAACAAAGCAAAAACACAGCATAATATGTGTTGTACATCACTATGCGCAAGCAAACTCAAATATAATGATCATTTCGCAGCGCTTTGAAAATATACAATAAAATACTTTGATAGAAGGCTGTCGCTAGAATATAATCACATACTTACGAGTTATTTCTCGTATGATAGCAAAGTAGAGTTATTCTCACTTTATCATTATACGTCAGTGTGAGTGATAATGTAAAATATGATTTACTATTTAAATAGATTTAAGTTTCAAGTTTACCGGTGCAGAAACTACATGATTAAATAAATCAATATCGATTACATATTCATGTTATATTTAGTACACACAAATTACATTTCCTTTTCAACCAGTATTAATGTACTTATTACATAGTAGTAAGAATGTAGATATCTAACATTGCAATATTATTTAAATTGCTGTGCATTCTTTGCCTTTGAAATGAATATTTATGTACCCATCACTTTGTTCAAACCCAAGTAAAGTTTAAAAATACCAAAGGTAAATCGACGAAGGACAGACAATGCAATGACTAAGAGAAAAGCAAACGGACAATTATCTACAAAGCTATACACAGAAAATAAATATTGAGCAAAGCGACCAAAACAAAAAAACCGGTGTGAATTGATGACGATGATGTGTTCTGAACAGTTAAGCTGTACCTGACCCACTAGTGACACCCGTCATAGTACTGTTGTTAAAAGTCCGATGGTAGGTCATGAATAAGGACAGGATGGAATTGTGATAACGAACAACTGAACATATCGGGGTACTCAGAAGCCGTAAATCAATGAAGAACAAACAATGATCTCCAAAACACTGTATCTCCAATCAACAGTTCTGGTTTACATTGTTCAGAAACATGTTGGTATAATCGGTATCGAATGGATAATGGAAATTCAGAACAGTATAGAGTAGCACCTCATTGCACCAATCAATGTTCATGGTTTTTGTGTCACAGTAGCATTTTCATCCAATGAACACACAATGGCAAACCCTTAACCGGCGGATTTAATAATTTCTTTCAACAATGATGGTACCAATCTGATTCTTAGTTAACACAATTCTATAAATATTGATTGATTTGTTTAGAATAATTACAACGAGAAATTAAAACTTCCAAATTCAGATACAAAAAGTATGCAAATAATCGCTTGAAGGTTGAAGTAGCATATATACAAATATGAAACACCACGCAACATGTATTGTGTGGTGGTCACCGTTGCAAGTAAGCAGAAACACCAATCAAAATGTGTTATTCACGTGACTCTGTTTTCCGTTTCTATATGAGGTCTTTTGCTTGTTTATTACCCTTTTCACATTAAGTGTTGCTTTTGTAAACCAATTTTAATATGTCCTCGCGTCGACTCAGATTATTGAATTAAGATAATATATTGATGTCAAAGTGTTAATTGAAGTGGTATGAGATTGGTCTTTATTGCATAAGAAAAGAATCGGTTTGGTTTGGTTTGGTCTATGGTGTATAACGCGCTTTCCACAATATTTCAGATATATCGTGGCTGTAAAAAAAGATTGGGAAGCGTGTGGAAATATATAAACTTTATTTATTTACATTATAATAATAAGTCTCTATCAATTCAAAAGCAATACAATTTCTATAATACATTATAAATAATTATTACATACTTAGTTAAAATAAAGGTATTTTTGAATGACCAATTTGACCGGAAGTAAAATGTCCATATTTTCACACCCTGGGAAAATATCCGGTTATTAGGTGCCCCTCGTGCGTTTCAGACAAAATAAACAACTTCCGTTGTTTACGTCTGAAGATGTCCGAAGTATATAATAAATAGTTTAATACATGGACATTTCCATATTGGCCAGGCTATCATCCGGAGACACCCATATTGGCCATCGACTTCATCTCAGGCCAATATGGGTGTCTCGGGATGATAACCAGGCCAATATGGAAATGTCCATGTATTAATCTGTGTATATTTCAAATACACCAATACCAATATAAATTATAATACATCAATCATTTGTGTTTTTGTTTGTCTCCGTCTTGTGTACCAGTTTCTCTGGATTGTCCATTTTGGATTGTCCCATAGGTATTCTCTGACGTTTATTCACACATTTAATAAACAACCATATCAGAGGATGACATACATGGCATATGACAAATTACAATAGGCAAAATAAAACATTATACATTTCTAAATTGTGGGACAATCAAAAATATTTCATAAATATGAATAAATTATTTCAAAATTTCCATTTTCTTCTTTCAACCAACATATTTCTTTGTGAGACGAATCTGTGATGTTTATGTTTATAAAATAATGTAATAAAACAAAACAAAAAACAATACCATGCTGTAGAAAGAGTCAAAAATCATATAGAAAAATAGTAGAAAGAGGTAAATTCGATGCACCTCATATATAAATACATTATCATATAAACAGATGATCGCTCACTTTCCTGGCTTGGTATAATCACTTCGATATATCATGGCGGGTTGACATAGGTTTATGAACCCGAACCTCCCTTCTTAGTGTAATGCAATATATCATATAAAACGATCAAATAATCCATATAAGTGTCGGAACACTAACTATTATGGTATGACACCTAAGGAGACTCTTAGTACATCAACAGTGCAATCGACCCAGTCATAGAAATTAAAACGTAGTAGATATCGAATTTTACTCCGTATTTAGTTCTTACAGTTGATTATTATACTATCAATGTTCACTATTGAAATAAACATTAGCGCACAACGAAATGGCAATCAAGAACGATCAATCCAGAGAAACTGGCAACATTGGGCACATAGGACACAGAAACGAAGACAAGGAAAGCAAACACCACAACACATATATAACAAAAATTTGACAAACACGATACCTTGCAAAAACCTGGGGTGAACCAAGCCACCACCATGCCAATAATACGGTCAATATGCATTATACGCAACTGTACACAAACAAACACATATATCATAAATAAGACATGAACCCTCCTACAAACAACTGGAGGTAAATAAGGAACCGAACATCATATTTATGTGGACATCGTAACAATTGTTATGGCACACTATTAGCAACGGAGTAATAGTGCTTCCCAACATTTCCATGATCATTCCACAAAATTGTTTACTGGAATAAATTAGTGTCAAGAAGTACTAGTAACGTGTGCATTACATATGCAAATGTCAAGTTCGGAACGCACGTCACATGTTAAGTGGCCACATGGGTGAATGACATATTCAAAGTCTTTAATTCTACAAATAAGACACAACTTTTGCTGTTTCAATTCTGTATTTTCCTTCTTCAGTTTGTCGAAAACTGCAAGATAAAAGGCTTAAAATATTAATCAACTCCAAATGTGACACGAACTGTATCTGGGAATAATGTAAATCTATTTATTCAACAAATCGGAGAAACGGAGGGGAAATCGACACCCCTAATACACATACACATGACAGCTCACCTTCCCGGATTTTCACATATACTGTATTACACAGTTGTGAGGTTAAGCTAATTGTATGGTCTAATACTTGTCTTCTAAGTCAAATACTGCAGTTATGCACTTTGATTATACAATATCTATTTTCAAATTTGCAACACAAGAAATTCAAAATCAGTTGGAGTTTATATGAAACGCATACACACTTGTGGCATGATAAGTTTAATTCAATGTATTTTTAGATTTAGTGAGAAAATATGACACAGAATACGATTACTACCTTGTTGATTGTAATCGTGCTGTTCCTGTGGTGATCTGACAACCAACAGTTCATGGCCTCCTGTTGATGCAGAAATATTGTTTTCTGTTGTATATGTACTGGATCCTACTGTAGAAGATTCAGATACACTGCTTACTGCTATAGGGTATGTAGATCCAAAATCAAAATTTAAGTCATTCGCTGTACGTTTTGATGGGGTTGCCATCTGTCCAACTGAGACGGCTGGTGTAAGTCCTACAATATAATAAACCTTTTCAAATCACTTATCTAAGTTTATTTGAATAACTCAATGCTATGAACAAGCTACAAAAGTACCCGGAGACAACCACTGACCTGTCACCAGTCACTGACAAACTTTAGTGTCAATAATAACTAAATATAGCTGGGATACCAGAAATTATGTTCTTAACATTTTACACCAATGGTTACATTCTACATGGCTCTATGACAAAAGAGACGACAGTAGTTTTACCATTAAACTTGTTTCGCAAAATTGTATTATACCAACCGCCCGCGTTTGGAGTTAAATTTTCACAACTCGTACGCTACATTCGAACTTGCAGTTTATATTCAGACTGTTTGAGCGTCGCCGTATTATTCGTACTTAACTATTAAATCAAAAATGTTTAAAGAATCTCCTCGTCCTATCTTTAAAAAATATATTTATCTGATCATTCACTATTATATGTACTAAATAAAAGTATGAGACCATCAAAGACGTATCCGTTATATATACGCAAAGTTTGAGTGATTAGTGATTGTTATTTAGTGCCAATTCAGCAATTTTCCAGTTATATCATGGCTAGAACAAGTTAATTTTTAATGAGATGGTGCTGAGATCCACTTTGTTCTAGACCAACACGCTGAGTTGGATTTGCATAGTGCTAGTCCACTGAAACAACAGTCCGCGGAAATACATGTCGCTCCACTTGGATACATTATTCTGATTCCGAGTCAACCAGTCTTTGCTCTTTCTCCTTAATGCTGTATACTTAGCGGAGAAACAACAAATACCAATTTCATAGTCTGTGGTTTGACCCGACCGGAGCTCGAACCCATTACGCTAACCATTACGCCATCGATGCGGTCCCAAAAGTTTGACATTTCATATCAATGCAAAATATAAATAATTTGAGAATTTCGTAGTGACATTACTTCAAATTTAACTTACGGATCCCATTGTCCTTGTTGTCATCCTTTGTACGGTATTCACCTATGTCAAGCACGTCTTTCGTGTCCGTTTCATCTGTCCAATTGTTTTCAGCCATATCTTAAATTAACCAGAGTAAAATTCATATATGTTATACATTTGATTTTACCGTTTTACAATATAGAATTATTCAATATGCACCACTTGTTAGGAGTGTCGCAATGCAGGCACCGTAAGGACTCGTGCGAACATAATACGCAAAAAATGAAGTAAGTTATTAACAATTTTTACTTCTTGGAAAGTGATGTATAATGATCATAATGCACCGTATAGAAAATATACAATACAATATATTGATATAGATTACTGTTGTTAGAATAGAATCACATACTTACTAGTTACTTCTGTTATGATAAAGAAGTAGAGTTTCCCCCACATTATAATAATACTTGTGAGATCTTTCGTCATTTACTGTATGAAGGGGTAATTTAACACTTAAAATATAGATCTGGCCATTTAATACATCCCGAAAATAAATATAAAATATTCTTCTTGGGGAAAAAAAAACAAAACAAAAAACAAAACAAAACAAAACAAAGCATACAAAAAACGAACAAAAAATAAAACAACAAAAATATGACATTCGTACGTATTAAAGTGACTTACAATTATCTGCATTAAGGTAACTTCACCGCTTGAGCAGCTAACAGTTTTTGTCCTTTTGTACTTTTTCTTTTGCTCATTGTGTTGTCTGTTCTGAAGGGTGTTACGGATAGGAACGTAAATAACGAATTTATCCCCGGTTATAGTCAAAGATGAGATATTTTGGGCACCTGTGGGTCACGTAAAAATGACGTTTTCTTTCTTTTTTGAAAAAAGAAGTAACAAATATGAAAGTTTCGAGTGCTTTCCACCCGGTGTAGGGGACTACTTTTGGTAGAACCCTACAATTGATCAAAGTAACATTCTTATATTCAATATATAGCCAACATTAACTCAATTTGATTATGGAGCGCAACGTCGCGAGCTTTAGCGTCATATTATCCCCATTTTGAAAATAATAACAACATTTGATTGGTTGAATGGCTAGTTACACCCGGTAATATGGCCTAGCTACACCCGTTAATATGGCTTGTTTCATACCCGGGGTTGTAACCAATCAAAGGTTGTTATAATTTTCAAACCGGGGATAATGTTCTATATCTCTATAGAAATAGGGATATGAGCCTATGGTGTAGGGTGGTGCTGGGTGGCACAACTGCGCCACCTTAGGTAATCTTAGAATGATATAGGTTGGAGCAAGGTGAAATATGAATATCTGTAGTAATTTTTCGGTAATTTCCGCGGTGTGAAATGTCTGCGGTTTTGGACTAAAAAGAAGACATTTAATTTTTGCGGAATGTTTTTCTGCGGATGGAAAATCTCGGCGCCGAAATAAAGTTTGTATTAAAGGAACCAACAACTGAAACGATGAGGGATAGTTTCGTAATGTTATGATAAACAACTGGTGCCCAGGACGGTAGTTCTTAGCAGTAAAAAAACAGGTTTAATCCTTTAGAAAGTTCTCAAAGTCTAAAGATTCTGAATACACATTTGGTAATTTCAATTTTTTCTAAATAACTATTCTTGTCACTGTTTTCGCGATCTATTTCGTTGACAGGAAATACGAAGTCAATAGTTGGATCGATATCGGTATACTGTTTGATAGTTCGGATATATATTTTCAAAGCCGAATTTTCATTCTTTAGCATATACTTTTTTCTTATAGAATTTGAATTAAAAGCGATTATATTCATTTCTTTTAGCATAATGTAGACATACAAACTTAGTTTAGCCGGAATTCTACTACAAGTGCATTTTATTTTTTTTGGTTTTTTGATGAATCATGCGATCACGCAGTTTGCTAATATTATCCAATCACAGCTGCTATAACAAAAACGACTAATGTTAAATTACCTTGTATGTTATAATAATTTTAAATATTGATTTAATAACCTTTATTATTTGTCACAGTGTTTTGTGCCTCATTTGATGTGATGCGGGCTTAAGGATTATTTGAGCGTGACTTTCCACAAAATAACCAAACATCATTTCAACCATCTACATTTTATTCACACTGAAAATCCATTGTACAAATAATTTACTATAATGTTAAATATATTATCTTCTGAAATAACCGCTGAAGAATTTAGAAAATCTGGACAACCCGTAATAAATTTGAAGTATACAAAAACGTAAATGCCTACCTGAAAATAGGGAACAATTTATCAATCCCACCAGCCGTGCGCAGTGATGATGTGTGAATATCAAACAGTGGACAGGTTGAATACCTAGTCAATCTCATTTATTTTGCACAAACGATGTACCAACATTGTACAGATATTCAGACGGAATAAGAAATATTTGACGGACTAATGATATACAAAATAAAATAAGCATATATAGAGGAATTTCGCGGAACAGCGTTTACCTGTGATCTTGATGAATGTTTTCCATAATTGAATATGAAAAAAGGTAAACTATTAAAATTTCACATGTCGCCGTTTAAAATCAACATTTTTAACAATTGATTAAAGGTTACTATGAATTGATTCATCATACATTTATCCTTTCATTCAAATATCTGAATATTAGTATTATAGAACAAATGCAAAACAATATTGCCTGCTTACTTTCTCAAAAAAGACAACACAATATCTGATGTCGCTGGATTAATAGATTCATACGTTACCGGTTCATTATCAACCATTTATCATGCAAATTCGGTGTTTACTGTGTTTAATTATTTACTTCAATACAATATAGTTTTGGGGTATAGAAATTTCGTTTACAGAAAAAATGAAAAATCAGTATTTCTATGATGAAGATGCTTATTTTTTCTCCCCCTATTAAGCAAAATTCCTACGTTACTCGGGTCTGTACAAAAATATATTATACAAAAGAATAAAATCCTTTGCGTTCTGTTCACACATTAAGGACATTTTAATTTATTGGTAATACATCAATAGCGGCTTTCTTGGGTTCACAGAATAATAAAGATTTTTGGCAGAAAATTTCTACGTGACCGATTCCAACGTTACCTGATTTTATTAAGGGCAATTTAAATGGAGTTTCTTTCGATGTTCACCTCCATGTGACGTCAGTAACGATGTTATAATAAATTTGTTGTGGCGTTTGATGCCATGTAATATGAAATAATGCCTTTTATATATAATCCAAATGATGCCTATTACGCTAACGTAAGAATCGATTCCAACGTTACTGTATAGTGAAACATTTATTTTTCAATAAATACTGATTGATTGATTGATGGATTGGTTTTTAACGTCAACTTAAGCAATATTTTAGCTATATCTTGGCGTCACCAAATTTATAGGTGGTAATTTAAAAAAAAATGGTGATTCCTACGTTATCGTTTGATGCTGTGCAAAAAACTTGTTTTTATATAATGAATAGAACACTGGTGATATTTCTTAAAATTAGTTCTTTTTGAAATATGGTTTCCTTTTCGTGTTTTATACTGTACTAGGTAAGATCTAGAACAATATATCGGCTTTATAACAAAAACGAATCATTGTGTAGTTTTCAAAGTGTGCTTTCACCTGGTAATGGATTTTCACTATACTGTTTTTAATTTTGTTTTCTATTTGCTGCTAATTTTATGGTAGCGATTTTTGCTTTAATGATTTTCTGCATCGTTTTTGAGTAAGAAAATATAAAGTTTATTCATACCAGTGGTATCCAATAATGTTTTGAGAATATGAAATATGAAAAAAAAAATCCCGTAGGAATTTTAGGCTTTTTATGTACATTTTTTTTCTCAACTTTGACCACGTGTATTTTGAAAACTACTTGATATTTGTTCTCGAATTTTTGTGTGTTGTTTCGTTAGACATTTCTGTTCAAGAATTTAAGTAAAGTTTAGTTATTTGCAACCTTTCATTTTTTCGTCCTTTGTAAGTTACAATGTACAGGATAAATGAGATTGGCTATCTGAAAAACCTGGGAGGGAAAACATGCATGTGGTATTCGTGCAAAAGATAGAAAGATGTATTGATTTTTCCGTCCGTCTTGATGAACGAATGATTTTATGAATAACAATGATATTACTACTTACCTTTAAACGTAGTATGACCCGTTTATATATTACGGTGACATATTCCGCCCGACAAGGGAAAAATTCGTCCCTGAATTTTCAAAACTTTATGGAGTATGCTTACTTCATGTCCATAAAACATTGTTAAACAAGGGGTCAAAAGACAGACATAGACAATTGATAATTTATATACAAACTAAAATAATTAAATCACTATTAAAAAAAAAAAGTGAAAATTAAAATAATTTAACTTAATTATCAAATCATTTGAAATATGATGATCCAACATGACCAAATCAGAAGGCGGCAAGTACCACTCAACTACTTCAACATGGTGGAAACTCATTTAAAATCAAAACATTTAAACTCAATAAAATATACAAGTCAAAATATCAAAGGTAGGCTAAACAGATTTCAGTTATGTAACTGTTTCTCACTATGTTTCAAATATCCATGACAACTAAGTTTTTTCTCATTCGCCGAAACAACTTTCTACATATGCTTAAACCATGATCTACTCAAATATATTGTAGGGTGAACACCATCTACTAACTTAGAGAACATATACTTAATCTTTCCACCCTTCTTCTTACGAACATAAGTATGTAAGAATGGTGTGACCATGTTATTTTTACTATTCAGTTCGGTGATGAACTGATTTATCTTTCTCAAAACACAATGGAGTCCGTCTTACATTTCATCGTAATCCTCATAAAATTTCAAGACATCTGTCTTATATATAGAGTATCTATGAAAATTCCACTCACGAAAACTAGATGTAGCAATAGTTGCGAAAACAACATTACCACCTAACTCCTTAATATGTTGCTCAATATAAACAATGCAATCTTTCAAGTTAGAAACATGATCAATTTCAAGTTCCAAGAATGATTCTTCATACTTATAATATCGATATTTTTTTTCTGATCATGGTACAAATGTCTGGAATTCCAGCAATAAAATAAATAATTTTATCAGACATGTCTTTTCCAATCCTTGAAATAGCAACTTGACACACATCGTTCAACTTACCTCCAGGTTTAACATGAACTTCACGACAAGCCATCCCATTGAAACAATTCCCTCTACTAGATGAATACAAATATGAGTGAGGATAACCAGCCATACCTATTAACAAATCGAAAACCCAAGTAACAAAAATCGTAAACATATATCAAAAGTCAGACTGAAAACCATCAGTATGAAAAACTGATCAATAAAAGCTTATACAAATGATCTAACGGTACAAAATAAAATCATCAAACCTCTGAGGGACCTTACTTACCCTTGTTGTCCTACGTAATGCAGGTTGTGCCTCGTGAATATAAATATCAGATCGATCAAATTCTTGACCTACTATATCACTAGCATCTGCAATATCACTAGTCCTTACATGGCTAGAATCAACGTTTGGGGGTTCCCCAGGGTCATTTCCTGTTACTACTGAAGCATTACTGTCTGTCTCACTTCTAAAGCTTTGCTAAGTATCTGATAGAGATGACTGGACTTCAGACCTTGAACTTAACACAGATCCTGATGATGACGACTTAATGGATGAAGGCCAAAATTCGGGGGCCATAGGATTCAGGTCAAACCTTGATGACTTATGGGTACCATGTTTATTAGAACAGATATGTACCTCATCATCGTCATCACTGGAGATTCTTACGTCATTTGGCTCATCCATGTGAGCTTCATCAACAGCTTCCTTTTCCATTTCCAGTGTAGAATTTTCTGAACTATTATTTTTCTTACTTCGTTTTGGTTTGGGAAGAATATGCTCTCGAACAATCTCCTTAGTAGGAAGAGATAAAATAGGAAGCAACATATTTCTATATACTGTGACCTTTCTCGAACGTCCATGTTCTGGCATAAGGACGTAAACGAGTATATATGTATCAGGGTGAGACTCAATGAGATAAGGGTCTCTTTCTCATTTATTTTCTAGTTTATGCTTACCTTTGAAACCTGCTTTCTTCAGCAAAACTCTGTCCCCTTTCTGCAAGTTCGAATGACGTATTCTCAAATCATATTGAGTTTTGTGACGTTTACCTGTCTTTTCAGCTAACTTGGCGGCTGTTTTGTAAGCTCATTTCAATCTATTTTCAAGGAAACTTTCATATGTTATGTGATCTTTCACTGATGAATCAGATGTAACTCCCAGAAACGCGTCTATAGCCAATCTCGTGAGCCAACCAAACATTAATAAATGGGGACTATATTCAGTACTTTCATGTCTTGTGGCGTTATATTAATGCACCAGAGGAGCTACATGCGATTTCCAATCTGGTTTCTTCTCTTCATCTAATGTACCTAACATGTTTAGAAGTGTCTGATTAAATCGTTCCACCTATCCGTTACCTTGAGGGTGATAAGGAGTGGTCCTGGATTTTTTTTTATATTTGCTAACTTACAACGTTCAACAATGATCTTAGACATAAAATTCCTACCTTGATCACTGTGTAGTCGGGCTGGACAAGAGCAATGTTGTATAAAATTTTTCCATAAGCTGTTGTTTTTGCCGTTTGATTCCTTGTAGGTATTGACTGAGCGTAGCGTGTAAAATGGTCAGTGATTAGTAGTATATTTTCATACTCACCTTTTGACTGTTCTAAGGAAAGATAATCAATACAAACTAGTTCAAAAGGATATGAAGACTGCATATTTATCAACTCTGCTGATGTTTTACACTTAGACTTCCTAAGAATACAGTTACTACAAGACTTTACCTTTATGTCTATGCCGTTATCCATAGGAGGCCAATAGAATCGGGATTTAATCAGAAAGAATGTTCTATCTATTTCCTGATATCCTGCATCATCATGCAGTCCTTGAAACACGACATCTCTGTAAACTGGTGGTAAAACCAACTGACTTACCTTTTCACTATAAAGATTACTATATCTGTACAAAATCTTTTCCTTTAAGGTAAATGTGTCCCAATCACGCAAATACTTACGTACTTCTTCCGATTCTAAAGATGTTTTCCTTTTTGTAGGTTTGTGCCCAACCTGCAAAAGGGTTTTGACTCTCCGAATATCTGGATCCGCATTTTGCTCTTCATGCCAATCTATAGCACTGATATCAACATCGGAGACAAGACTGTCGTCAATACTTACATTTTGAGTTAATAAGACTGTCTCAATACATGGATTACTGGCAGAAACTACACAAGCTGAACATACCGCTTTTATGGCATCATGAAACATCTGTTTGGTTTCTGGTTGTATTCTTGACAAGGGATCAGCATCGTCATTAGCCTTACCTGCTCTGTAGGTCAAATTGAAGTCATAGTTAGAAAGGGAAGCCACCCATCTATGACCAACAGCATCCAGCTTAGCCTTATCAAAGATATAAGTCAACGGATTATTATCGGTTTTAACCTCGAACTTACTGCCGTACAAATATGCATGATACTGATCCGTCACAGCCCATTTAAGAACAAGACATTCTCGTTTATGAGCCGGATAAAGTCTCTCTGCTCCTCGCAAACTACGGCTAGCATAGGCAATTACTCTGTCAATGCCACCCTGTTTCTGATACAATACCCTCCTAAACCTCCATTACTTGCATCAGTATTCAAAATGAAAGGCAACGTATAATCAGCGTATGCTAAAATAGGGGGAGATGTCAACTTATCAATTACCCGATTAATAGCTTTCTGTTGATCCTCATTCCATGACCACTTTGTCGGAACTTTCTTACTTTTTACCTTCATCTTTCTTTTGTTTGTGGTATGACCAATCAATGGATCATTCAAAGGTTTGACTATCTTAGCGTAATCCTGAATAAAACGTCAATAATATGACATGAATCCTAAAAACTTTCTCAGGTCCTTGACATTCTTGATAGCTGGCCAGTTTTGCACGACTGATACCTTATCTGGGTCAGTTTTTATGCCACCACCGGACACAATAAACCCAAGTTATTTGATTTCTGTCTTGAAAAACTCGCACTTCTTACCTTTTAGTTTCAGAATCTGCTCCTTCAGTATTCTAAAAACAGACTCTAACCTTTTAATATGTTCATCTTCTGTCTTGGAAAATATGATGATGTCGTCGAGATAAATAAGACACTCTTTGAGATGTAACTCACCCATGTAGCGCTCCATTAACCTTTGAAATGTTGAATATACATGTGTGAGACAAAACTCATAGAACCCAAGGGGTCATAAATTGAATGCTGTTTTCGGTTTTTCCGACTCTTTAACCGTGCACTTCCAATAGGCTGAACGGAGATCCAGTTTGGTAAAGAACAAGGCACCCTATAAATAGTCTAAAGTGTCCTCAATCCTCTGCAAGCTATGATCATCTTTTATGGTCTTACGATCTACACCTCTATAATCAATGCAGAGACGTAAGGATCCATCGGACTTCCTAACTAATACTAAGTTACTGGAATAAGGGCTTGAGGACTCCGTGATAGCACCAACTTCTAACATCTCTCTTAAATGTTCCATTACCTCATCAAACATAGAAGGTAGTATCCTTCTATATGGTTCCCTATAAGGTTTATCATCAGTAAGAAATATCTCATGTCCAACCAATCTAGTGTATCCTAAGTCTGTTGGTCCAGTTGAGAACACGGATTTCCACTTACAAATTAAGTCCTGTAACCTACCTCTTGTACTCGGTGCCAAATGTTTTAAGTCAATATCAATTTTTTTTTTAAATGTTACCTGTATTTGAGTTTTTACTTTCTAAATTGCTGGCATCTTTATCTACTTTACCTACATCAGTATGCATCATGACCTTCACCTCGTTCAATCCACAAATAGTACATTTAGGTTTCAGATATACTACTTTGGCGGTAATATTGAATATCCTTACAGGTATTCTGTTTTTACCTGATGACGTCACACTTACTACTCTAGGGCAAACACCTAGAGTTACATTTGTATCATCTACACACTCAATGACTGCTGCTTCTAGGGTAGTCTTTGACTTACATATACCTGATACAGTCAAAACAGACATTGGACCTACCTTAATAGGCCTTTTGTTTGTTGGATTTAACCAAATTAACACTAGTATCTAAAGCCGAAAAAGCTATATCCCAATTATGGGGTACTTTAACGTGTGAATCACTAAGAAAAGTCTTAATGAGTCTCAATATGTTTGTACCAATCACCACTGGAACAGATTTGTTATAATCTGTTTCAGGTTCAACCAATAATAGAACCATCATATTGTCTGACTGAAAGGAAACAGTTATACTTACCTCTACATATCCAAGATAAGGTAAAGGGCAGCCTTCAGCAACCTTTACCGAAAGTGTAAACTCACTTAGGGTTTTACTATCAGGGGGTGGACGCATAGACTTTACAGTCGTTACAATTATAGTAGACACCATAGAACCACTATTTAATAACGACATACATTTGAACTTATTTACATAAACTATTGATTCAGTTGCCCTTCCTACCATCCTATCTAATAATGACGGTTTACTTACAGTATCCTGGCTTAATTTACCAATTCTGGAGCTATGGTCAACAGCATCAAGTCTTAAATCTCTAATTTGCCCCGCATTAGAAATTCCTATTAGTTTAAATTACCTTCACTTTGTCGTCTGTTTTTGGATGGTCTTGGTTCGAGCTATTTTTTTTTCTCCATGACCTCTATAGTTTTGATAACCCATACCCCGACCATAACGCTTAGGGTTATACCTATTGTCACCTCTATACCCACAATTATACTGGGTATTACTGGTTTCTTTTTCTGGTGTCTTTTCTGACTTTTCAAGGGTATATAACCTTTTACCCATGCGATCTATTTTTTTCAAAATATCATCAAGTTGTTTTGGAATCTGATGATATAGGTTGGTGTTGCACAGTGGTAATACCTTTATCTGAATTTACCAACTCAAGCTCAATTGCCCGTATCTCTTTTCTAAGTTGATCAAAATCTTTGATTGTATAAAACTTATACCTACTTGAATTTTTAAGTAATGGGTCCCTAAGTCCTGACCAAAATTTTTACTTAATCATTTGGTTCTTAGCAACAATACTTATATCACCTGCCTCAACAGCTGACTGACTTATGAACTCTAACTTCATTCCATATTCAGCTACAGATTGATTTGGCTGTTGTGTTTCTTTAAACCATTTCTCAAGTAGAGCCTCACTAGAATACACATTACCATATACACCATCTAATATGTCAATTATGTTCTCGGCTGTCGCATTTTCAGTTAAAGACAACACAAGGCTTCGAACCTTTCCCTTTAAAGACCCTCTTATTGCCTGTAAAACTGATGAACCTGTGTAATTACCCTCGCGTAAAACACATTTCACTTCCAACTTCCAAACATCAAAAGAGGTTTCACTCTTTTCCTCGCCAGAAAATATAGACAACTTAGGCTTTTGATAAGCATTACAACTTGATATATCACCAAATAAAGAATGCCCTTTCAATGCATTACTAAGCAAGAAACTAAAATTTCTGACTGGCGGAGGGGGAGGGGTCTTAATTGAACTTGCACCTTCTGTCTTAAGCTTAACCTCCTTTGGTGTGCTATGTCTAGGTTCCAGATTTGTGACAACCTTATAATCAGTATGGGCATGTAAAAACCTTATCATCTTGTCTATGTCTGCTTTAGACACACTTTCATTCAACTCATCCTGATCTGAACTTTTATTACTTGCCATGATGTTTAAATCTCAAATTGTACTGATTGTCTCCCTTTTCACTATACAAATACTAATATATAGAAAAACTAATGATAATGAAATTATGAAGAAATGATGAAATGATATCTACACACCAGTCATATGTCAAATGTCAGAAAGAGGGAAGATGGAAAACTAGATGTAGTTTCATGCAGGATTCAAGACGTGCTGTGGTGTATTGTGCAGCTATCTAAAAAATACACTGTAGAATATATAACTTGTTCATGAAAATTGCCCGCTATAATATAATTAAACTAAAATTAAACTATACACAGTTCAAAATAATTTTCAAAATTAAATATAGATAAACAAATTATTTTCAATTGTCATTTAAAGTTTGTTCAATTAGAAATCAATATACTATCAGTTAACAGTTCTGTATTTTAAACACGTGAAGTTTCTATTGTATCTGCTCCTCCATAGGTGTACAGGTAATCATCGTACATGTAGTAGCTACGGACAATCAATTTCTTAGTAGTATTGACGAAACGATACTTTAAATCTCCATGATCAATACACAATAAACTGATATACTGGCAAGCACATCGTGTGTATATTCTTTAAACATATTTGTTATAACACTGCATTTCAATAAATGGAATATGATTCACAATTTTCTTGAAAATAAAGGCATGCGCTTAACACTTAAGCTGTAAAATTATGGCGTACCTTTTCACACGGACTTGAATTTTATTGATACATACTCTCCATATTACGGAAAATTTTAGGCCTACAATATGTCGTTGTTTCGTTGTTTTTCTGTTAAACTGTGAAACGACGGACTAATACGAAGTGGATAATAGTTCTAGTTGAGAGGATAGACTGGATGTAAACGGACATCTGAGCCGGACAACGGAACTAAACCAATGGTACAATCAATGTGCAGAATCTAAATCTCGGTAGATCCTCCATTTGTCACAATGTGTTATGCCTCATTTGATGTGATGCGGACTTAAGGATTATTTGGGCGTGACTTTCCTCAAGATAACCAAACATAATTTCAACCATCTACATTTTATTCACACTGAAAATACATTGGACAAATAATTTACTATAATGTTAAATAAATTATTTTCTGAAATAACCGCTGAAGAATTTAGAAAATCTGGACAACCCGTAATAAATTTGAAGTATGCAAAAACGTAAATGCCTACCTGAAAATTGGGAACAAGTCATCAATCCCACCAGCCGTGTGCAGTGATGATGTGTGAATATCAAACAGTGGACAGGTTAGGTATATATAGATCTAAAACCAGGGCGGGAAAACATGCATGTGGTATTCGTGCAAAAGGTAGAAAGATGTAGTGATTTATCCGTCCGTCTTTATGAATGAAGGTGTAATGATTTATCCGTCCGTCTTTATGAATGAATGGTTTTATGAATGAACATGATACTACTACTTACCAATAAACGTAGTATGACCCGTTTATATATTAAGGTGACAATTGTAAACATTTGATCATGTGATTGTTTCAATTGCGATAGGTGGTGTCAGCATGGTATTTAATATTTGTAGATTTAGATCAATGAGCTTATCTAACAATAATCATTCCACATCTACATAACCTGTCATTGTTGTGTAATGATGTATATAATACCAGCTTGTTTTTTTTATCTGTATAGTAATCCGGCCTTACTCAATATTTCACATGTAACATTTAAACTTTAAGATAAAATTCCAAGTGTCGGGTTGATTTTAAAAGTGCGTTGTTAAAGGGTTTGCACCGAATAGAAACAGCAAATATAATAAATCTATGTTAAAGGGCTTGCACTGTCATTAGAGAAAAACGATATAATGTGTTGAAAGGTTTGCTGTATTTAGTTATTCTTAAAGGGGTTGCGTCATTATCATATCTATACTTGTTGGAAGCAGTCGCTATGAACGATCCAAAGTTTGAACGATTTATATAACATACTTTGCTATTTGTATTATGCTAAAACTGTAGTAGAATTGTTACCCGTTGTGGATAACTGTTACGGGTGTGAAGTAGACCGTCCAAGTCAAACACAGTATGCATGTTTGATCTGGACTATAAGTGAACATTTGGATACTTATTTTGAAGAGACATTTAACCAGATAAAATATGAACTTATGGTGTTCAGATTTTGAGAGCAGTTCGTACTAATGGATATTTTTACGGAATTTAAACTATTTGAAATGGAACAGGTTGAGTACGGGTAGAATATCCATATGCTTAAGTCTGAATCTGTTCGAAGCAAAGTTGAACAATTGCTATCGGTAGAGGACTAATTTTAAAATAAATGAGAATTAAAGAAATATGTTATACGATTTAAAATATTAAGCATGAACAGACGTATTCTCCGAAACGTTGCTTTCATCAAAGCTTTGTACTTTGCCGAACCACTTTAGAGAAAGAAAAAAAAAGAATGAGTCCATTTCACAAGATGACATTTGTGCAGTGTCTGATATAGCCAAAACATTCTTGATGAGAGACTGATTGTTAACAGACAAAACTTAAACAATGCAAGAGAACAATATGAGTTTCAGCCATTCCAAGAAAAAATTCAAATCGAAAAAAGCAAATTATGCCAGTGTTTCATAATGTGATACCATTACTGATAAAACCAGTTCTACATTTATTGGATGAACTTTGAAGTTTGTTTTTATGTCAATCAATGTTTTGTACTTGTATCATGATATAACTGAAATAAATGTACATGCAAATGATTTTGTTGTGAAATTTTTGCATTCTTTGCAGAAGATGATTAATTATATACAATTTTATTGACACAATATAAAAACAAATGCATTCCATTTGTCGTTCATTTTACGTTTTCTCTTTACGATGAACACAAGCAAAACAAAGGTGTTAGAGAAAACATATTATAATTTATCCAATTCTGGTGCATATGTAGGTCCAGATAAACCTGATAGATACATGAAATCTAAAGGCATAAAATATATATAAAAAAAAAATTCGTAAATGGCTACCCAATCAAGATGATTATTGTCTAATAAGAGATCTCAGACATTCCTTTAGAAAACACGAGTTGTTGTTGCGGGTATTGATGAACCGTTTGATATGGATTTGACGAATGTGTCCAATATCTGCAATGAAAATGATAGTGTCATATTTCCTCTTTGTTATCGACATATTTTCCAAATATCTCTGGATTGAACCACTGAAAAACAAACAGCAAACGATGTAGTCAAAGCATTACAAAACATCCTAAGCAAAGACAGGAAATGTAAGATATTATGATCTGATAGTGGTAAAGAGTTCAACAATAACACAATGAAACCGTTTTTGAAACAAGAAAACATTTACTACTTCACCACCCTATATTATGTCACGAAAGCTAATGTGTCGGAACGAGCAATACAAACTGTTAAAAATATGATGTATCCACATTTCACAAAACTGAGACCTCATATATCATACAATGTAACGCCTCATAGAAGCTTAAACAACATCGCTCCAAAAGATGTCAACAAGAACAAAGAAGCAGATATATAGGCTTGCGTGTATTAAAACTCAAGCCACATATAAGTAAGATAATAAAATATATATTTAAAATAGGTGATTTGGTTCGAATTTCCCGTATTAACATGATATTTGACAGATCCTATGATGAAACTTTCACAAAAGAAATTTATAAAATCAGAAAACGATTTCGCATGCAGGATACTCCCGTGTATAGAATAAAAGACTTGACGAATTAACCTATCAAAGGAAATGTCTATGAATCCGAATTACAAAAATAGATAAAGATGAAGATACCATATGGTATATTGAAAATAAATTTAGGAAAATAAAACGCAATGGTAAAATTCAGTGGTTAGTAAAATTTGAATGGTGGCCAGATAAACATAGTCAATGAATTGAGGAAAAATATATTACTGAAGTCAACGCATCCAGTCACCGTGAGTGTTTATATAACTATGAGCAATGACAAATCTCTGGAGTATTTTCCACAAAATAAATCATACAAGTTAAAAATCCATTTGAGCGCAGCACTTCCGTTAGAAGGAACATGGAGAGTTGCTTGAGTAGAAGCTGACCTTGTATGCACAACATCATGAACTGATGCGATTTACCTGTATTCTGACATCTGTGGAAAGTACATCGTGGAAGGTGAATGTCGCCCTCATTTGCGTAGATTACCATCCACCTCTGTTGGCAATTGGATGATAGTTGCTGAGACGCCATTCTATGTGCATATGAAAGAATAACATTTATGAAATGGATGTCTATTATTACCAAAATTTAGGTAAAGATGGACACATTCCTTATGTTAACTATGCACACCGAGGAGGAAAGCAGATCGGTGGAGGATTCCTATCTGGTAGTCCACAACAATTTACTATCCGTGCAAGACCCTCACATGAAGGTGGATATGATGGACAAGTTACAGTAAATGTAGTTTATTCTGTACAACAATCCATTGCTCAAGCAAAAGATGAAGTGAAAAGAAATATGCAAGGTATAAAGAGGAAAAGAGCAGATAAAACTGTCAGATCCACCAGGAAACGTCGGAAGAAGCAGATCAAAAAAGTGAAAAAGACTTTCAAAGAAAAAAGTGAAAAAAGCTCTAAGGAAAGAGTCAGTAGTAACGCAATTGAACAGATTGAAGAAAATCAAGAAGCCAAGCAGAAAAGAAGCTAACCAAACAAATACTCGGAAAATGGAACTGAAATCTAGATTCGAGGACATATTTAGTAACTGAAATGGCTGCTTTTTCTAGAGAGGGGTTTCAAGAAGCACCACCTAGTGGTCTTGACCTGTTTTCACTTACACCAGCAATGCCATGTGTGGAGAGAGTATATTATGACGGACACAGATCCACTTCTCAACTGAGTGGGAATTCACCCATTGAATTCATCATAGTGGCGCAAAATTCTTTAGAATACATAGACTTAAAGAGGTATGTTATTACATTGTCTCGATTTCACTCTTATTGCCTGTAATTTTCCAGCATTCTCTACTTTGACAAAACTGTGGTCGCTTTGTCGGTTAATTGCAATGAGTTGAACGTTTTTCAATTAAGGGCGTCTACTGTTAAATGTAAACAAACCATTCCTGTCCAAATTACAGCATATTTCAATTATCTCAAATTTCAATCTAATATGGATTAGGCACAGCCTACAGGCGAGCATCGCATCTACGCATAGACATGTACATGTATTTACTAGTCTATGGTTATGAGTCCACAGTCTCTTGAAGCTCAAAAGTAAAAAAAAATTAGAAAAACATGTTTTTCTTATTTTTTTAATTTTTGAAACTTGAAGTGACTGTGAAGATTCAAACATCTATCATTTAAACAGTATCCTTTTCATACGGGTGTCGTGCACACGCCCTGTGGGTCGTGTTGCTCGTATGTGTTTATGTACATGTTCTGTAAAATAAATGATGAAAGTTCATTACGTTAAATTTTGACATGATTATTTGTAAAAATATGGATTAAAGTCACCGAAATGTCAATGATATAAGAAAACAAATAATAGCTTTCATAAAGAAACATAATCATTCTTTTTCACGCACAAATCAATTCATAACTCCGACAGAAAATGCATAACATATCGAATGTCTTACCCCCGCTGATCCACTTCTCTTGTTGTCAACAAACAATTTTGATCAGACCAATCAGCAGTTGATCAAAATGAAACAAGAAAGAGAAACCAGCTACCTCAGGATTATATGACCAACCCAGGAATACGCAACAATGGTTTGTAATCCCACCACCTAAACCCTGATACAGACATATGAATATTTGTAGTCATTTTTCCGTAATTTCTGCGGTGTGAAATTTCTGCGGTTTTGGACTACAAAGAAGACATTTAATTTTTGCGGAATGTTTTTCTGCGGATTGAAAATCTCGGCGCCGAAAAAAAAGTTTGTATTAAAGGAACCAACAAATGAATCGATGAGAGATAGTTTCGTAATGTTATGATAAACAACTGGTGCCCATGACGGTAGTTCTTAGCAGTAAAAAAACAGGTTTAATCCTTTAGAAAGTTGTCAAAGTATAAAGATTCTGAATACACATTTGGTAGTTTCATTTTTTTTTCTAAATAACTATTTTTGTCACTGTTTTCGCGACCTATTTTGTTGACAGAAAATACGAAGTCAATAGTTGGATCGATATCTGTATAATGTTTGATAGTTCGGATATATATTTTCAAAGTCGAATTTTCATTCTTTAGCATATACATTTTTTCTTACAGAATTTGAATTAAAAGAAATTATATTCATTTCTTTTAGCATAATGTTGATATACAAACTTAGGTTAGCCGGAATTCTACTACCAGTGCATTTTAATTTTTTTTGTTTTTATATGAATCCTGCGATCACGCAGTTTGATAAAATTATCCAATCACAGCTACTATAGCAAAAACGACTAATGTTAAATTACATTGTATGTTCACTGTGTATCATTGACACCGGAAATTATGTACCAGGAAAGCGGGAGAACAAGGACGGATCGCACACACGAGGTAGGAATTTCATAATTTATTCATGTTTATACTTGTATTAAGTTGTCAAGGAGTTATATGCTAATTTGTAAGAAATGTAGCAATGAATCGCAGCATATATAACCATGCATAATGTTTCATGCGTCGCTTTAAACTCAAAATAATTGCATCTGGTACCTGTCAAAACAATCATGCGACGCTTTAAATCGACTCGAATGTCATTGTTTGGACGCATATCGCGTATTACGAACAAAGTAGCAACTATCGGTCAGTATAACTTAGTGTCAATTCAAACATTTTGTAGAAATAGCTTATTCTGGACGATTTTAGTCAAAATATTTTCATTGCGTTGTACAGCGAATTGTTCAGTACTGTACAGTGAATTGCCTAAAAATAGCATTCATATTGTACGGTAGCTTGCTGTTATAATCAATAAAATCTTGCCATTAATCTATATTAATGGGTTCTTCAATCTTTGGTTTTGGTTTTCTTTTCTTCTTTTTGTTTCTGACAAGACAGTTTAATTATCAATTTGAAAAGTAAACTTTGCACAGGATGTTGCAATCATGTGATTTCATAATAGAGATCGACGGAATTCCATAATCCCTCGTGTTTGTTTAGAGATATTACCCAGATAATTTTCCGATTTCATAATGGAAAATTTGCATAATGCTGTAGCTTTAGTTTGTATGTAAGTTATATTCTGTGGTTCGTTTATATTTGTTTCTCTTTCTTTTTCTCTAGTACATGTTGCATGAATGCTGTCTTATCATGAGAAACTTCTTATGCTTTTTTTATATATATTTGCATCTATGTAAGCCATTATCAAGAGATGTACAATGTACATCATATATAGAACGATGATTTTAAAGGGTTTCTTTGTTTCTATTGCAGGGACAACATGACATATACTTATGTGTATATTGCACCGAGAAACTTTCAACTTTTTCTTTAATTGTGCAACATTTGATGGAACAGCATCATGACAAGGAAATTAAATTTAAACTGTCAGAAGGGAAACTTTTAAGAACATTGAATTTTAAGATAATTCAGAGTTATGTAAGGAACAAGGTCGTCCAATAACTATAAATAAAGAAAGCCAGACGATACATGTTTCAAAACCAAATATTGTACCAAAAGAAAACCCTTTAAAAAAGATTGTGAATGTTACTGATACCACTAACAAGGAAATCGATTCTTCGGGAAGTTCTGATTCGAAAATGAAAGTTTTGAAATCACAAGAATTGATACCAATGAATCTTCCTACCAAGATATTGTGTCCTTATTACCAGAAGTTATACATACATTGAAAGAAAATGGAAGAGACAGAATACGCATCATTTAATAGACTGCTGGCCGACATTTTTTTTTCCAATGGATAACATTGCCTTTTTACTGTTCTTAGATGTAGTTCGGTGATTTAGCTTAGATTGCAATACTACGTCCATGAGATATTCCGAAGAAATAAAGCTATTTTGGTGCACGTTTATTTGGTGGTCGATTTCTAAGATTCATGTGAGGACCTAATAATAAGGGGTAGATCATTTGCATGTGCAATTGTGGCTTAATAAGTAAAGTACTATAAATGTAGTTTCTGAGAGGGTGAGTGGGTGATTGTTGTATAACGTCAAGTGAGCAATTTTCAGCTATATCATGGTGAGAATAAGTTACATTTCAAACGCTTTGCTGGATTTTGACACTGTTAGTTCGCAACAGACTGGGATTAGACATATTGTTCTACTGACAGATCATCCTTATTACAAGCCAGCCATCTCTATTCGTGTTAATTAATGATTTCTGCATAGCAGAGACGAAGCAAATCTCAATGGTTCCTGTGGCCATGTGATATTTAAAAGTACATGAGAATAAAAATCAAATTTGTTTTCATTATCATGAAGTGTAATACATTGAATAGATTGTCTTTATATATATATATATATATATCACGGGTGGTTTGCTACGTTACACGCACGGATATTTGAACATCACCTCGAGGTAGGTTTATGCAGATGTACCATTTCATAAAAAGGAAAACTAACAAAACCAAGTAGTTCACCGAAGGTCCCACATATCATACTTCATTGTTAGCATACATTCATTGCGTGGAAACCCGTCAATTTTGCAAACACATCTGTCTGTACAGTTAAATGGGTTTTGTGTGAACGGTATCCTTGCCCGGAAATCCGCGTAATCCCAGTCAGTACCATATTAAAACGTGTCACAAAGGAAAACTTAGCAACAGAAATGTTGGTTGTAAGGATCAAGGAGCTTTCACAAAAATATATGCAAAATTCACGTCTATGTCATATGCGTGTAAGGAACATATACAGGTATACGTAGTTGCCAAATAGGAATTTGATGAGGAGAGAAAATTGAAGATCGATCACATAGTACACCTATAAGCTTAACAATAAAAAACATGATGCCAAAATTGAAAACGCTCCGATATGTAATTGCTAAGGCACATACCATTTAAGGGGGGCTATGTTTTTTCTAAGCAAATTGTTTCTTGATTATGAAGGAAGAAAATGTGTTTAAAATATTAAATATTTTGCTTCTGTAGTTTTCAGCACTGACAGTAATGCTAAATTCCACCCCCCCCCAAATATGTTTTTACTTGTTAAAAAAACGAAACCCCTCCGCTTAAAGGGATATTAAAGCTCATTTTGGTAATTGTTTTGTATCTCGTGAAAACTTGCAATTGGTTCAACAAATGATATTTATGAAACATTAACCCGGTTTTTATCAATGAAACTTGGTAAGCCTCAGTGACATAATTCGTTGATAATTCTGTCATATCTTGCGGTTTTTCCAATAATTGAAATTTTGCTTTCTGGACAAAATTTCAATTCGACCCTTTTAAGTGATATTTTAGCGATATTTAGTGATTATATGGGCGTGCAAAGTATTTTTGGATTGTTTTTACAATTAAATTGAAAAGAAACAACCTTCGTCACGAGTTGAAAAAATATATGTTAAAACGAACTTTAATATCCCTTTAAAGTTAAACGATATAGCTGTCTAAGAAAAATGTTACAGAAATTAGAGCGCCGGAGGCATTATACACCCTTCAACGGAGTGGGAGTATCATTATGTTAATATATGAAAAAGTCAAGGAAACAACAGCCCATCTCCCAAGTGACAGGCCCATAAAAAAATATACATCTAGAGGTCACCATATGATCTTCAATAAAGAATGCGATTTTCACCTCCCCTATTCCCATATACTCTTGGATTTCCATACTTGCGTGTGCATGTGTATGTTGTGTGATCATTGATCAATCTCAATTTTACACAAAAAATGCACAAAAGACTGTGAAAAAAAGATACATCTTAGATAGAACATCCCGTTTTCAGGTTCTTCGTATGGCAATTCGCTATACATAACATTTACAAGCCGCCGTACTGTCACATGGTTTCAGCTCTCGATTCGCTGTACAACGCAATGACAATATTTTAACTAAAATCGTCCAAAATAAGCTATTTCTACAAAAATGTTGAATTGACACTAAGTTATAATGTCCTATAGTTACTATTTTTTCCGTAAAATACGCGATATGCGTCCAAACAATGACACTCGAATCGATTTAAAGCGTCGTATGATTGTCTTGACAGGTACCAGATGCACTTATTTTTAATTTAAAACGACGCATAAAACATTCTCCTTGGCTATATATGCTGCGATTCATTGCTACATTTCTTACAAATTGGCATATAACTCCTTGACAACAAAATACAAATATAAACAGGAACAAATTATGAAAATCCTATCTCATGTGTGCGATCCGTCATTGTTCAATCGCTTGACGTGTGCACAATGTCCGGTGTCAATGATATACAGTGAGGTTGTAATAATTTTAGATATTGCTTTTATAGCCTTTATTATGATTGTAAACATCTGATCATGTGATTGTTTCAATTACGATAGGTGATGTCAGCATGGTATTTAATATTTGTAGATTTAAATCAATGAGCTTATCTAACAATAATCATTCCACATCTAAATAACCTGTCATTGTTGTGTAAAGATGTATATAATACCAGCTTGTTTTTTTCATCTGTATAGTAATCCGGCCTTACTCAATATTTCACATGTAACATTTAAACTTTAAGATAACATTCCAAGTGTCGGGTTGATTTTAAAAGTGTGTTGTTAAAGGGCTTGCACTGTCATTAGAGAAAAACGATACAATGTGTTGAACGGTTTGCTGTATTTAGTTGTTCTTAAAGGGGTTGCGTCATTATCATATATATACTTGTTGGAAGCAGTCGCTATGAACGATCCAAAGTTTGAATGATTTATAAAACATACTGTAGTAGAATTGTTACCCGTTGTGAATAGCTGTTACGGGTGTGAAGTAGACCATCCAAGTCAAACACAGTATGCATGTTTGATCTGGACTATAAGGGAACATTTGGATACTTATTTTGAAGAGACATTTAACCAGATAAAATATGAACTTATAGTGTTCAGATTTTGAGAGCAGATCGTACTAATGGATATTTTTACGGAATTTAAACTATTTGAAATGGAACAGGTGGAGCACTGGTAGAATATCCATATGCTTAAGTCTGAATCTGTTCGAAGGAAGCTGAACAATTGCTATCGGTAGAGAACTGACTTTAAAATAAATGAGAATTAAAGAAATATGTTATATGATTTAAAATATTAAGCATGAACAGACGTATTCTCCGAAACATTAATTTCATCAAAGCTTTTTACTTTGCCGAACCACTTTAGAGAAAAAAAGGAATGAATCCATTTCACAAGATGACATTGGTGCAGTGTCTGATATAGCCAAACATTCTTGATGAGAGACTGATTGTTAACAGATAAAACTAAAACAATGCAAGAGAACAATATGAGTTTCAGCCAGTCCAAGAAAAAATTCAAATCGAAAAAGCAAATTATGCCAGTGTTTCATAATGTGATACCATTAGTGATAAAACCAGTTCTACATTTATTGGATGAACTTTGAAGTTTGTTTTTATGTCAATCAATGTTTTGTACTTGTATCATGATATAGCTGAAATAAATGTACATGCAAATGATTTTGTTGTGAAATTTTTGCATTCTTTGTAGAAGATGATTAATTATATACAATTGTATTGACACAATATAAAAACAAATACATTCCACTTGTCGTTCATTTTACGTTTTTTCTTTACGAAGAACACAAGCAAAACAAAGGTGTTAGAGAAAACATATTATAATTTATCCAATTCTGGTGCATAAGTAGGTCCAGATAAATCTGACAGAGTCTTGAAATCTAAAGGCATAAAACATATAGAAAACAAATTCGTAAATGGCTACTCAATCAAGATGATTATTGTCAAAGAAGAGATCTCAGACATTTCTTTAGAAAAGCACGAGTTGTTGTTGCGGGTATTGATGAACCGTTCGATATGGATTTGGCCGATGTGTCCAATATCTGCAATGAAAATGATAGTGTCATATTTCCTCTTTGTTATCGACATATTTTCCAAATATCTCTGGATTGAACCACTGAAAAACAAACAGCAAACGATGTAGTCAAAGCATTACAAAACATCCTAAGCAAAGACAGGAAATGTAAGATATTATGATCTGATAGTGGTAAAGTGTTCAACAATAACACAATGAAACCGTTTTTGAAACAAGAAAACATTTACTACTTCACCACCCTATATTATGTCACGAAAGCTAATGTGTCGGAACGAGCAATACAAACTGTTAAAAATATGATGTATCCACATTTC
>MJUT01003548.1:34974-45168 GCA_002080005.1 Gigantidas platifrons | reverse complement strand
ACTCTTGAAGATGCAGATGCACTCCTCATAGGGTATGTAGATCCAATATCAACATGTAAGTCATTCTCTCTACGTATTGATCGGGTTGCCATCTGTCCAGCTAAGACGACTGGTGTAATTCCTACAATACAATACACGTGGTTTAATCACTGCCCTAAGTAATATCATCAATTAATTTGAATAACTAACTGCTATGAACAAACTACAAAACTGTTTCATTCAAAATGATTTGAACAAGTGATAACCAATAATGTTTATGTCTAACGAAATACCGGAATATAACTGAAATATTGCTGAAAGTTGCGTTAAGCACCATAAACATAAATCTCTAATGTAGTTAGCATGAATTAGAATTGATAATATTTGACAAATAAATAAAACTAGCTTCTAATATCCCCTTTAGTAATAAAAAAAACCGACGTACAGCGATACTATGTGGTCACTAATAGGATTATGGTTATGGTTATGGTGTTTAACGCCATTTTCAATAATATAACCGTGACATCGTGCCGGTAAGTTTTATGGGTGTAGGTAACCGGAGTACCCGGAGAAAATCACCGACAGGTGTGACTAATAACTTGATACAAAATACAGTTGTGATTCCCGACAATATGCTTAATATTTTAATACTTGACCAATGGTCAATATTCTACATGACTTTATGACAAAAGACACGGCTGCAGTTTTACCATTGTACTTTTCTCACACAATAGTATTATATCAACCACCCAGTGTATGGAGTTTAATTTTCACACCTAAACAGCTACTCTCGAACTTGCAGTTGATATTCAGATTTGTTCAACGTCACCGTATTCTTGTCACTGAACTATTAAATAAAGAATGTTTAAAGATTCGCCTCATCCTATCTTTCAAAAATATATTCATCTTATCATTCACCAATATATGGGCACTAAATAAAAATATGAAATTTTCCAACCGTAATATATACTCAAAGTTTGACATTTCATATAAATGTTAAATATATATAATTTGAGAATTTCGTAGTGACATTTCTTCAAATTTAACATACGGATCCCATTTTCATTGTTGTCGAAGTCAAGCTCGTCGATATTGGTATCATTCCTCCCAATTTGATCTGGTGGCCAATTGTTTTCAGCTATATTTTAAGTTAACTAATGTAAAATATACATATATATGTAAAAAAAAATCATTTAATATGCACCACTTGTTAAGAAAACAATTTAGGTACCAGCTTTTTAGTAATAATTACATTATTAAGGAACTGTATATTGTAATCACAAATATATCTAATACACCATGTCAATGCCGAGACTGACTACTCCAAATGTTAAATATGACGTCTCAATATGCAAATTTGTGGAATTTCAGCCACTTTTAGGTCCCTTTTCGAAATAAAATATCAATAACCGTTTTCAGCAATAATCTTCTAATCCCCGTATACCCTTCTAATATCTGTTATTTTGATAGTTTAACAAATGTTTGTTTTTCTAAATATCAAATGCATCAGTAAAGTACAAATGCACACTGTGTTGTACCCCTATGAACATGGATTATCAATAGTGTTACATTGTATTTTATTATTAACTATGAGTTATCCCTGATATATAGTCCTCAGCTATAGTCTTCTAAACAGGGGAGATCTACAGCAGCATAATAACATGGTTTAAAAGCCGCATTTAAATAATTTGAAAGAAATATAACATATTTTGGCATGCGATATTATAGTGAGTCCGCTTGTTGTATTCGGTTCGTCTTCACCACAGTTGTTTGTAGGAGGGTTCATGTCTTATTTGTGTTACTGTGTATATTGGTGTCATACACGACTTTACTATATGAGAAACGTGGGAGGTATATTATACGTGGAAGTAACTGCTTAGCATTCGCGAGCACATGCGTTCACCCTGGTCGGTGTTGGGGTGCATGTTGCTCATTATTTTAGACTTCCGTGTTGTGCTTTGCTTTGTTTGTCTTCGTCCTTTGTATTGAGTGTTCAATGATCTCCGTGTCTCTGGACTGTCAATTGTTGATTGCCGCTCCGGTTTTCTCTAACGTTTATTTTTTTAACAACACCCACAGCACACTATCGGAACGGTTCCGAAATCCAATAGAACAATTTTAGTAATATGGAAAATGTATAACCCCAACATAAATACACGACCACTATTGGTTTTTGAATATTGTTCTTAAAATAGCAGAATTTCTGATAGCATAATCGAGAAGTTTAATTTAATTTAAAAAAAAACAGTATATGGTTGCTAGTTCCCTTAAAATGGTATTGTAATATTAAACTGCTATCAGAATTTCTTTAAATATATTTCAGAATTAAATCAAATTAAAAAAAAAGTATACGCTTGCCATTAAACAATTATTTCCTATCAAACAATTAATTAAAGTACTTACGCTAGGCAGTGTTAATACTAGACAACATATGAATGAATAAACCCAAATCATTCGCTTTTGGTTTAAATACCCAGTTTTACGGTTGACATGATACAATCTATTAAATTAAATAATAAATTAGTCAGTATATATTCTGATTTATTCCTGTCAAATAAATGATATTGAATAGTAAATTTCAGCGAACATGAATGATATATCTCCATATTTCTGAACCTTTGCCAATACGTGCCTGACTTTTGTAATCATCGCTTAGTATAGTTTTAATACAAATATATAAAAATCTCAAGTTGTCATTTATGTGTATGCTTTGTAGATTTACGGAAACTGATCCTATCTTCTATCTTCTATCTTCAAGGTCTTCCTTCAAAATAGAAAAGAATAAAATAAAAATAATATGTTTATGAACAAGTATTGTCGCAGATGCTTCACGTTGAGTAATCTTTGAGAGATGGAGGTTTGTGCAAGGTGAAATATGAATTTCACTAGTCAGTTTCAATATTCGCTCCAATTAAAAGGTACTCGTCTTATTTGACATCATGTACAATTTAAAGGGCTTGCACTGATATTAGTAACAGCAAGTGGAATAAATCTATGATAAAGGGCTTGCATCGCCATTAAAGAAAAACGATATAATGTATTGAAAGGATTGCTGAATTTAATTGTTCTTAAAGGGGTTGCGTCATTATCAGATATATACTCGTTGGAAGCAGTCGCTATGAATACAATGCAGGATGAAAAGTTTGAACGAGTTCTAAAACATACTTTGCTATTTGTATATGCTAAAACTGTAGTAGAATTGCTACCCGTTGTGGTGAAGGAGAACTGTTATGGGTGTGAAGTAACCCATCCAAGTCAAACACAGTATACATGTTAGATGTGGACTATAAGTGAACCTTTGGATACTTATTTTGAAGATACATTTAACCAGATTAAATATGAACTTATGGTGTTCAGATTTTGGGGGCAGACCTTACTAATGTATATTTTTACGGAATTCAAGCAATTTGAAATGGAACAAGTGGAGTACTGATGCAATATTCGTATGCCTACGTCTGAATCTGTTCGAAGCAAAGCTGAACAATTGCTATCCGTAGACGACATATTTGAAATAAATGAGAATTAAAAAAATATGTTATTCGATTGAAAACATTAAACATGAATAGACGTATTCTCCGAAACTCTAATCTAATCAAAGCTTTGTACTGAATACTTTTCACAAGTTGGAATTTGTGCAGTGTCTGATATTGTCAAAAACATTCTTGAAGGGAGACTTGTTGTTAGTTATGTGCACAGACAAAAAGTTAAGCAATACTAGAGATATACAATTAAATACAAGAATAAATGCAAATAAAAAAGCAAACTATGCTAGTGTTTCATAATGTGATACCATTACTGATAAAACCAGTTCTACATTTATTTGATGAACGTTGATGTTTGTTTTATGTCAATCAATGATTTGTACTAGTATCATGATTTAACAGAAATAAATGTACATGAAGATGATTGTGCTGTGAACATTATTTTGCAGAAGATGATTACTTATATACAATTTTTTTGACACAATATAAAAACCACACACATTCCACCTGTCGTTCAATTTACGATGAACACAAACATAAAAAGTTGTTAGAGAAGACATGCTATGATTTATCCAATTATGGTGCCTATTTAGGTCCAGATAAACTTCACAGAGTCTTGAAATCTAAAGGCATAGCACATATAAAGAAAAAAAACAAAGTTCGTAAATGGCTACACAATCAAGATGATATAGTCTAAGAAGATATCTCAGACATTCCTTTAGAAAAGTACGAGTTGTTGTTGCGGGTATTGATGATCATTTTGATATGGATTTGACGGATGTGTCCAATATCTCCAATGAAAATGATAGTGTCAGATATTTCCTCTTTGTTATCGACATATTTTCCAAATTTCTCTGAATTCAACCACTGAAAACCAAAACAGCAAAAGATGTAGTCAAAGCATTACAAGGTATCCTAAGCAAAGAATGTAAGAAATCATGAGCTGATAGTGGTAAAGAGTTCAACAATAATACAATAAAACCGATATTGAAACAAGAAAACATTTACTACTTCACCACCCTAAAATTCTGACACGAAAGCTAATGTGGCGGAACGTGTAATAAAAACTGTTAAAATATCTAAATAGCCTGTAATTAACATGTAATGGTTGTGTAAACATGTACATATTACCAGTTTGTTTCTTTAATCTGTATTATATCAGGCCAAACTAAATATTTTACGCTTCCTCGTGTAACATTTAAACTGGTTTGCACTGGTTAGAAACAGCAAATGAAATAAATCTATATTAAAGGGCTTGCACTGCCATTAGAGAAACATGAAATAATGTGCTGAAAGGTTTGCTGAATTTAATTGTTCCTAAATGGGTTGCGTCATTATCAGATATATACTCGTAAGAAGCAGTCGCTATGCTTCCTATGGTGGATCCAAATTTTGAACGATTTCTAAAGCATACTTTGCTATTTGTATATGCTAAAACTGCAGTATAATTGCTACCCGTTGTGGTGATGGATTACTGTTACGAGTGTGAAGTAGACCATCCAAGTCAAACACAGCATGTATGTTTGATGGGGACTCTAAGTGAACATTTGGATACTTATCTTGAAGAGACATTTAACCAGGTAAAATATGAACTGATGGTGTTCCAATTTTGGGAGCAGATCGTACTAATGGATATGTTTACGGAATTCAAGCAATATGAAATGGAACAAGTGGAGTACTGGTGAAATATTCATATGACTACGTCTGAACCTGCTCGAAGCAAAGCTGAAAAATTGCCCGAACCACTTAAAAAAAAAAGGAAAAAGAAATGATTGAATCCATTTCACAAGATGACATTTGTGCAGTGTCTGATAAAGTCAACAATATTCTTGAGGGGAGAATTGTTGTTAACTATGTGCACAGACAAAAACTTAAACAATACAAGATAACAATACAATTAAATACAAGAATAAATACAAATGAAAAAAAAGCAAACTATGTAAGTGTTTCATAATGTGATACCATTACTGATACAGCCATTTCTGCATTTATTGGATGAACGTTGATGTTTGTTTCATGTCAATCAATGATTTGTACTAGTATCATGATATAGCTGAAATAAATGTACATGCAAATGATTTTGTTGTGCAATTTGGACATTCTTTGCAGAAGATGGTTAATTATATGCAATTGTATTGGCACAATACATACATTCCACTTGTCGTTCAACAAAGGTGTTAGAGAAAATATATTATGATTTATCCAATTATGGTGCATATGCATAGGTGCAGATAAACTTGATAAAGTCTTGAAATCTAAAGGCATAACACATATAGAAAAAAACAAAGTTCGTAAATGGTTACACAATCAAGATGATCATAGTCTAAGAAGAGATCTCAGACATTCCTTTCGAAAAGCACGAGTTGTTGTTGCGGGTATTGATGATCATTTTGATATGGATTTGACGGAGGTGTCCAATATCTCGAATGAAAATGATAGTGTCAGATATTTTCTCTTTGTTATCGACATATTTTCCCAATATATCTGGATTGAACCACTGAAAAACAAAACAGCAAAAGATTTAGTCAAAGCATTACAAAACATACTAACCAAAGACAGGAAATGTAAGCTATTACGATCTGATAGTGGTAAAGAGTTCAACAATAATACAATGAAACCTTTTTTGAAACAAGAAAATATTGATTACTCTCACCACCCTAAATTCTCACACAAAAGCTAATGTGGTGGAACGTGTAATAAAAACTGTTACAAATGTGATGTATCGATGTTTCAAAACACAGAGAACTCACAGATATATAGAACTTTTGCAAGAAATTGTAAAGAGTTACAATGCAACACCTCATAGAAGTTTAAACAGCATCGCTCCAAAAGATGTCATCGAGAACAAAGAAGCAGATATATGGGCTTACATGTATTTGAAACCCAATCCACTTAAAAAGAACATAGGAAAATATTTATTCAAAATAGGTGATTTGGTTCGAATTTCCAGCATTAACTTGAAAGATACTTGAAAGATCCTATGTTGAACATTGCACATGCAATTTTTAAAATCAGAAAACGATTACGCATGCAGGCTATTCCAATATATAGATTAAAAGATCTCACGAAAGAACCAATCAACGGAAATGTCTATGAATCCGAATTGCAAAAAGTAGATAAAGATGAAGAAATCCTATGGTATATTGAAAAGAAAATTAGGAAAAGAAAACGCAATGATCAAATTCAGTAGTCATTAAAATATGACCGGTGGCCAGATACATATAACCAATGGATTGAGGAAAACGATATCACTGAACCAAACGCATCCAATCAGTAAGCATGAATGCTTAAGTAAGTATGAGCAGTGACAAATCTCTGGAGTAGTTTCCATAATTACATCATACAAGTTTAAAACCCATGTAAGCGCACCCTTTTCTTTGAAGGAACATGGAGAGTTGCCTTAGTAGAAGCTGACATGGTATGTACAATATCAAGAACTGATGCAATGTACCTTTATTCTGACATATGTGGGGAGTCTATCGTGGAAGGTGAACGTCGACCTCTTTTGCGTAGATTACCATCCACCTCTGTTGGCAATTGAATGACAGTTGCTGAGACGCCATTCAATGTTCCTATAAAAAACAATAACATTTATGACATTGATGTATATATAACTACAGATCAAGACGTTTTAGCTTCATTTCTGGATCAACCGTCAACCATCACACTTCATTTGAAATCGTTCCCATTTTTCTGAAATATGGATAAAATGTATACACCTAACACACAGAAGTGTATTCATTATTGCCAAACATGGGTAAAGATGGACACAATCTTTATGCTAACCATACGCACCGAGAAAGAAAGCAGATCAGTGGAGGGTTCCTATCTGGTAGTCCACAACAATGTATTTCACCTGTAGGACCTTCGCATAAAGGGGAACATGATGAAAAAGATACATTAAATTTAGTTTCTCCTATACAACAATCCATTGATCAAGCTAAAGATGAAATAAAATACATATACAAGGTATAAAGTGGAAAGGAGCAGATAAAACTGTCAGTCCTACCAGGAAATGTCGAAGGAAGCAGATTTAAAAAGTGAAAAAGGTTTTTACGAAAAAAGTGGAAAACTCCAAGGAAAGGGTTGACAGGAAAGTGATTGAACAGATTGAAAAAAAAACAAAAAGCCAAGCAGAAAACAAGCTAACCAAACAAATACTATGAAAAAGAAACTAAAATCTAGATTCGAGAACATATTTAGTAACTGCAATTTATCTACAGGAGGATTTCAAGAAGCACAACCTAGTGGTATTGACATGTTTTCACTTACACCAACAATGAAATGTGTTGAGAGAATATATTATGACGAAGAAAGATCCACTTCTCAAATGAGTGGGAATTCACCTATTGAATTCATCATAGCGTTGCAAAATCTTTAGAATACATAGATTTAAAGAGGTATGTGATTACATTGTTCCGATTACACTCTTATTGCCTGCAATTTTCCAGCATTAATTACAATGAGTTGAATGTCTTTCAATTGGGGGCGTCTAATGCTGAATGTAAGCAAATCACTACTGTCCAAATTACAGCGTAATTCAATTATCTTTCAATCTATCATCTACTGGATCACATAAGTGAATATTTAACTCATATCTTTGGACAATGGTGAATATGCACACAATAAACCAGAGAAACATATTTTTTTCTCATTTTACTTTTCAAATAATATAATTTATCAATCAAAGATCTGTCTAATGACCAGCTGATATAGGTTAAAATACATGGATATTTACAATTCATTTTGTTAAAATGACGAGGGTAACTTCCTACCATTCACTTTCAACAGTAGTGTAATTGTTTGTAAACGCTTATCAAATAGATAAAGAAATATCGTACTCGTACTCTACACTCTAGCAGTTTATATTCAAACATTTTTTGAACGTCACCGTATTATGCATACTTAACTATTAAATAAAGGTAATAACAAAATTACCGAACACATAACAATCTTCGAAAGGGAAAGTCAAAACTCATAAATCAATAAACAGACAAAATCAGTCATATCATGGCGGTAAAAAAAGATTGGGAAGCGTGTGAAAATATATAAACTTTATTTATTTACATTATAATAATAAGTCTCTATCCATTCAAATTCAATACAATTTATATAATACATCATAAATAAATATATCCAATGCACCAATACCAATATAAATTATAATACATAAATTATGTTGTGTTTTTGTTTGTCTCCGTCTTGTGTACCAGTTTCTCTTGATTTTTCATTTTGGATTGTCCCATAGATATTCTCTGACGTTTATTTACATACAAAATAAACAACCATATCAGAGGATGACATACATTGAATATTAGAAATAACAAAAACAAAATAAAACATTGTACATTTCTAAATTTTGCGAAAATCAAAAATCAAAAATATTTTATAAATATAAAGTATTTTATCATTTCAATTTTCTTCTTTCAGCCATATTTCTTTGTGAAACGAATCTGTGATGTTTATGTTTATAAAATAATGTAATAAAACTAAAAAAACAATACCATGCTGTAGAGCTCTAAAATCCTATAGAAAAATAGTAGAAGTAGGTAAAATCGATGCACCTAATATATAGACACATGCTCACTCACTTTTCTGGCTTGGCATAAGCACGTCGATAAAACGTGGAAAACGTGGCGGGTTGAAATAGGTTTACGAACCCGAACCTCCCTTCCTAGTGTAATGAATTATGTCATGTAAAGCTATCAAATAATCCATGTAAGTGTCGGAATACTAACTATTAAGGGATATCACCTTTGGAGATTCTTAGTACATCAACAGTGCAATCGACCCAGTGATAGAAATTAAAACGTAGGTATCGAATTTTACTGCACATTTAGCAAAATGTATCAATGTGCACTGTTGAAATAAACATTAGCGAAAACCGAAATGGCAATGAAGAACGGACAATCCAGAGAAACTGGCAACATTAGGCCCAAAAGACACAGAAACGAACACAAGGAAAGCAAAAAAACGCAAGACACATATAACTAAAACGTTTACCAACACGAAACCTTGCAAAACCTAGGGTGAACCAAGACACCACCATGGATGCCACTAATACAGTCAATGCGCATTAGACACTATACGCAAACAAACACATATATCATAAATAAGACATGAACATTCCTACAAACAACTGGAGGTAAATAAAGAACCGAACATCATATTTATGTGGACATCGTAGCAATTGCTATGGCACATTATTAGCAACAGAGTAAGAGTGCTTCCCAACATTTTCCATAATCATTCCACAAAATTGCTTACTGGAATAAATTAGTGTCAAGAAGTAACTTATCGTGACAATATGCACACGTGTTTACTTGTAACGTGTGTATTGCATATGCAAATGTCACGTTCGGAACATACGTCACATGTCAAGTGGCCACATGGTTGAATGACATATTCAAAGTCGTTAATTCTACAAATAACACACATCTTTTTCTGTTTCAATTCTGTATTTTCCTTCTTCAGTTTGTCTAGCTCTGGAAGATAAAGGGGTTAAGATATTAATCAACTCCAAATATGACACGAACTACATCTAGTAATAATGTAAATATAATAAAAAGAGTAAGTATGGGATAACTAATCGTAGATTTTGAATAACAAAATAAGCCCACGAGCGACCGAAGAACCCATACGGATTAAACGAGTGGGCGGAACTTGTTCCGTCCACGAGTTTAATCCTTAATGCATATTCGGTCACGACTTCCAAAATTTCTTTTATATTATT
>MJUT01003548.1:0-18767 GCA_002080005.1 Gigantidas platifrons | reverse complement strand
TTGCAGTTTATATTCAGAATTTTTCATCGTGACCGTATTCTGCACACTACGCTATTAATTCAAAGATGCTTAAATAATCGCCTCGTCCTATCTTTGGATCATTTAGTGTTGAACGTAAGGAGACCAAGTCTCGAAGACCTGATGTATTCATTGCAACATGCAAGACAAAAGCTAACCGTGATGAAATCTTGTCCGCTAAAAATATGTTACAGTTGAGCAGACAATACATTGATGTGCCATTACAACACGGAATTGAGTTCGAAAACATATGCATTCTTGTCAAAGCATTAGGTTATGTAAACCCAGACTCATCTGACAGGGAACGTTGAAGTGTTGACTTATCTGCCAGACTACGATCATTTGAAGGTAGCAAGCCATACCATGATAAACGAGAAACACGACAAACAATAGCGGCTCAAATCGTCCAAGTCTGTATTCGTCGATACAATGATAGAACCAGTCACCGACCATCAAGAGACAATACCGATGAAAGACACAACAGTTCAGAATTTCAACGTAGCCGTCGTTAGGTGAAATTAGTGGAACGGATGCAATAAAAATACTGTTTCTGACAATTTTCCTGTGCGTTATAATTCAGTTTGAGATGTAAATCTTTAAATAATAGGGACTTATTTGAAAAATTGTGATGTATTAAATATGAATGGATATAAGTGGTTTAGTAACAATAGACAGGACTTATATAAAAATGCAAAACGCTACTCTGGAGGAGTGAGGTTTTTAATTACAAATCATTTAGTTGAAACTTTTGAAATTGGAATACTAAGCGAGTCAATTGAAGGTATGTTGTGGATATACATGAAAAATAGATAAAAGGTTTAGAATATTAATCAACTCCAAATATAACGCGAACTATATCTGGTAATAATGTAAATCTAATAAAAGAGAGAGGAAAAATAACACAGTCGGAAAAAAATTCAAAATTTATTCAGCAAATTGGAGAAATAGAGGGAAAATCAACACCCCTAATACACATATACGCAACCGCGCACTTTACCGGCTTTTTAGAGATACTGTAATACAAAGCGGCGTGGTTAAGTTAATTTTTGGACCAATGATAACCGTATTAGTGAAATAATACAGCTATGCTTATTTTAAAATGGCACTTCCATTATATAATATCTATTTTCAAATTTGAAACAAAAAGAATTCAAAATCAGTTGAATTTTATTATTTTGATTTATATGAAACGCATAGGCACAGATTAGGACTACTACCTTGTTGATTGTAATCATTCTGTTCCTGTGGTGATCTGGCAACCAATAATGCATGGTCTCCTGTTGATGCAAAATTATTGTTTTCTGTTGTATATGTACTGGATCCTACTGTAGGAGATTCAGATGCACTGCTTACTTCTGTAGGGTATGTGGATCCAATATCAATACTTAGGTTATTCTCTGTACGTATTGATGGGGTTGCCATCTGTCCAGCTGAGACGGCTGGTGTAATTCCTACAATATAATACACCTTGTTTAATCACTGCCAGTAAAGTCAGCAATTAATTTGAATAACTGACTACTATGAACAAGCTACAAAACTGAAAATGGTTTGAACAAGTGATAACCAAGGTGGTATATGTCTAGCGAAATACCGGAATATAGCTCAGATATTGTTAAAAGTGACTTTAAACACCATGAAATAGAACTAATAATATCTGACAAATAAATAAAACTACCTTCTGATATCCTCTTTGAAAATACAAAAACGGACGTACATTTACTCATGCAACCAATGAGATCAGAGCTACTAGGTGGTCATTAATAACGTGAGGGCTATGGTGTTTAATGCCACTTTCAACAATATTTCCGTTGCATCGTTGCGGTAATTTATATGGGTGCAGGAAACCGGAGTACCCGGATAAAACCATCTACTTGTCCCCAGTCACTTACAAACTTATAGCTGTCATACCCGAAATAATGTTTAAGTTCTTAATATTTGACACCAATGGTCAATATTCTACATGGCTCTATGACAAAAAAGGCGACTGTAGTTTTACATTTACATATAGATAGATGGAAATGGCGTAGTTTGGTTGAGACACATCTCAGGTAGCTCCGTCACCTAAAGGTCATTTCTGGTGTTTTTTGAGTGAACAGGTAGCCAGTTTGTGTACAGAATATGTTATAAGGATCATGGATAGCTTCTATGTAATTTCTATGTAATTGTATGCTGTCTAAAGTGCATAAAATTATCGGTGTGTTCGTTTTCTAAATTGAATTTGTAGTCAAAACAAAAAAAATGGCGGAACAAATTGTGTTTGTTCCAGGTATAAGAGGTTTTCCTAGTGACTCTGAAGAAACACCACTTCACCAAAAACAAAATGAACGTAAAATAAGACCCAAACCTAATTCTAGTGGGTCAATTTCCGAAGACACGATACAAAACACTATGTGTGCCATAACAGGCGGCAATGCCATATCTGACAATGACCCTGAGGTGTTCAATAACTCCACTCAAATAGACAATCTAACTGACCGAGAACTTACCAGAGTAGTATCTGGTATATTGAGTGATCCGTCTTTTATTGATAAAATTACCAGTATTATGTCTCAACAAGTAGCAATCACCATGAATAAAACCATTCAAGCTGCATGTCAGAAAAGTATTGAACCTTATGCCAAAAAAATCCAAGAACAAGACGAGACTATCAAACATCTTCAGTCCAAAATGTCGATACTAGAGAACGAACTTGAGGACCAACAACAATACTCTCGTAGAACCATCCTACGTTTTAATAACGTCCGTCTTCCAGCTAGTGAAAATGGTAAAGTAATATTTCCTGTTGATACTGATAACCTGGTTCTAAATATATGTAACCAAGACCTCGAACAAAATATCAGTTTGGCAGATATTGGCAGGACACACACAATTGGTAAAATAAAGGGTGGAAGAGCTTCTATTATCGCCCGCGTCATCTCGTATCATAAAAGACAAGAAGTGTACTCCCATAAACGCAAACTAAAGAATCATCCTGATAACACGCTTGTGTCTGAAAATCTCACTCGTAAAAGGTTTAACCTTGTCTGTAAACTCAACCAACATAGGAAACGTGGCGACATCAACTCATACTGGACCCAGGATGGTAGAATAATCGTCAAACCCCATGAAACCTCTGATCGTCGTAAGTTTCTTACGTTACTTCCGAATCCGATATATATGACACTCTCGGCTTAACTCCTCTTAGTGTACAAACAAATGACACCAATGATGGCAATTTCCATGACAGTGATTAAGCTTCAGTACATTGTAGTATAAAGAACCATTGGTCTGTTGTTGGTTTTTTTGATGTTATATTTTTGTTGTTAATCTTCTTCCTCAAATGTCAATTTTCTAACAATATAGTGATGTATATTATTTACATTTTTTTTCCACATGTAATTGTTTACTATCAAGCCGAACCTTGGGCCTCTACAAATGTTACTTCCATAATAATAGTCCATGCGAGTATTAAACCATGTTTTTTATAGTGTTTTTAACACAAGTTGTTCTTTAAGTCATTTACTACTGTCTTGTAATTATTCATGATTTAATTTATTGCGTACTTCCAAGTTTTTCTTCTTACTTATCATGTATGACTTCTCGTGGATCCCAACACCCATTTAGCTCCGCCCATATTAATTACCTTGTACGAAGATGGTCATTTCGGGTATGTATGACCTATGCTTATTTTGTTTGTGTTAGTTTTTTACCCCGTATTATAACATGTCCAATATTACAATGATACATCCTATTATTATTTCATACTTCTTTAGTAACTATCCGTAATACGTTAGGTGCGCTAATTTGCATATTTACTTCAGGTAAAATCTTAACCCCATGGATGTGATTTATTGTGTATCGAAACTATGGGGACACTCTCCAAACAATAACAATTTCGGGTCTCGTGTACTGTTACAACACAATTCAAAATGTAAAAAATTGAAAGTATAGTAATTTGATTATTCTATAAAATTAGCGCAAACATGCGAATGTGTGTTAAAAGTAGCACATATCCATACATGCTAGAATACAAACATGTACAATGTATATATGTTATATTTAATCCTTTGAATATTATGTTTGTGATTGTGTGTTTATTTTGCTCATCTTGTTTATTTTATGTTTTTTTTTTGTTTTTTTTTTGCGTTCACCAGACTCGAACAGTCCGACATTAATACTAGTAATAAAAACTCACCTTTCAAGTTGTAGTCAAACTATTCACTATTCAGCTCCTTTTTGTTTTATTAATCCTTTTGATATGATATGACCTTATACATGTGACATTCCAATCCAACTATGGTTTATGTCAACATTTTACAGTTAATCCTTATTTTTCATTTTTCACTTTTTATTTTTCCGTTATTGCATATAATTAGTTCAGTTCCACTTTTGCACTTATTAGAGAAACAGTCGTTGCCGTCCGTTAAGTATATATTTTACTGTTATGTTTTTGTAACCTACATTGCCATCCAGTTTTTCATGATCCACGTGTATTTTACTTACGACAATGGGTAACGATGTAACCAGATATAGGGTAGCAATTGGTTTGTTCTATTTAAAGACAAATCCATGTCGTATGAAATGTGTCTACAACAAATATTTTGATTTATTCAAAGCATGTTTTCTACTACTCCGTTATTTATGTTATAATTTCGTGAAAATAGTAAGGTTTTTAGACGGCAATGTCATTAATATTACTATCATTTTGTGCTTATTAAAATAATGTATTCTTTTATCAGGTGACGTTGAAATGAACCCAGGACCTACCCACGGGAATGTCCTTGATAAATCTATTAGTATTCTTCATCACAATATTAGAAGTCTGAGGAACAAAATTCAAGATATTGCGAATATTGTAGACGAGTTTGATATAATATGTTTTACTGAAACGCATTTGGACCACAACATTTCAGATGTAGACATAATTCTCCCGTATTTTAATACTAAACCGCTTAGATTAGACATAAATTGCCATGGTGGGGGTATAATTGTTTATTATAAAGAAATTATTAACATCGGTATGCGCCCTGATCTACAAATAGACGGGACAGAGGTAATGTGGCTTGAAATAAAAACCAAAGTAGGTATATTTCTGCTTAATATTATTTACCGATCTCCAACTGAAGCCGGACCTCTTTTTTGAAATAACTATCGCAAAATGGTAAGTGATGCACTGGACTGTTCCAGTAAGATAATTTCAATGGGAGATTATAATGTTGATTTTTTAAGTCCACTACTTAAAGAAGTGGACGATATTATACATTTTTTAAGTCCACTACCTAAAGAAGTGGACGATATTATACATATATATGGGTTAGAAAACAAGATTAGTGATCCCACTAGATTTGGTCATAACTCCTCCTCCCTATTGGACCCCATTCTCGTTACCGATTCTATAACAGTATTTGAAGTGAACACTATTCCCGTTGATCGCAGTATTAGTGATCACGACCCTATCTATATAGTTGTTGACTGCGGTTATAAAAACTCGAAATCCTATACAAGGACAGTCTGGTTATATAACCAGGGTAACTATCCTTTATTTAGGTATCTAATATCCAAAGCTGATTGAAATGTATTATTTCAGAACAACCAACTGTAGATATAGCGTGCGAACTATTCACTAGTAAGTTTATGGAAATTGCACATTTATGCATAGGAACAAATACTGTCACTATTCGACCAAACGATAAGATCTGGATGACTTCTGAAATTAGAAGAGAATTGAGGGTAAGAGACCATTTACGGAAGAAATTCATTCAAAACAAATCCATATTTAATGAACGTAAGTATAAGGATCAGCGCAACTCCGTAAACAATTTAAAGAAATCAGCAAAAATTGGATTTTATGTAAGTATAAAACGAAACACTATCTGACCTTAAAAATGTTAACAGCAATACTGGAAGACCATTAAAATGCTTATCAAAGGTGAATGTAACTGTTCGGACCTACCAACCCTACGACAACCACACGAAATCTCCCCTAGTTTATTTGACAACATTGACAAATGTAATAGTTTAAACAATTATTTCTGTTTTATATCAGATCTTCATGACGAACATACCGATTTATCCGATTTTGACGACAGAGGACGGAATACACTTACTGACATCAATATCCAACATCAGGAGATAGTTGATGTAATACCATTACTTAGCACGAATAAAGCTGTAGGTCCTGATCGTATTAGCAATCGCATGCTCAAGGAAGTAATGCACGAGGTTGCACACCCACTTTGTCTACTGTTCAATAAATCTCTCCAAGAGCGTAAATTCCCTAAGGACTGGAAGTTAGCCCACGTCATCCCAATATTTAAAAGTGGAGATAAATCATTGGTATCCAATTATAGACCTATTGCACCACTTTGTACTGTTAGTAAATTTTTTGAAAAAGTAGTATACAAATATATATTCAACTTCCTGATTGATAACGCCCTTATTTATAAATTCCAGTCAGGATTCATACCTGGTCACTCCACGTCACACCAACTAATCGAACTTACACACGAAAATACGCAATCCCTTATATTAATAATCAAGAATTGATCTGTTTAATATGTTGTGATATCATTAAGGCCTTTGACCGAGTTTGGTTAAGGGGCTTACTGCTAAAATTAGAACGGTATGACATTAAAGATAATCTTCTCTGGGTAGAGAGTTACATCTCGAACAGAGAACAACAAGTTATTATCAAAGACACCATCTCATTGAAATGTAATTTAAAAGCTGGAGTCCCCCAAGGGCCAATCCTTGGCCCTCTGTTATTTTTGATATTTATTAATGACATTGCCAACGATATGCTTGGATTGTGTAGATTGTTTGCTGATGATACTTCCGTTGGCGAAAGATCATTCGAAATTAATCATCTGCGTTCTATGGTTAACATTGATTTAAATAATATTACGAATTGGGCGAAACAATGGCTAGTCAAACTAAATCCCGAAAAAAAAATAATGTACTTCAGTACCAGGCCCTCTCCCGTTGATTTATACAGCTAATATTCAAATCAAACCCGTTGATGCTCACAAACATCTTGGTGTTACTCTCAGTGCTGATGGTAAATGATCTAAACATAGTAATAATGTTGTTGTCAAAGCATCCAGACAGATAGCCGTTCTGCGTAAGATCAAATTTAAGGTGTCTAGACACTTTTTAGAAAATATTTACATGACCTTCATCAGGCCACTTCTTGAATATTCTTGTGAAGTTGGGATAGTTGTACAGTTGCCGATGCCGTCAGACTTGAACAACTTCAACTTGAAGCTGCTAGAATCTTCACAGGTCTTACGGCTTATGCAAGTGTGTCTTCTTTATATGCAGAAACCAGATGGGAGAAACTTAATACCAGACGCAAAATCAGGAAGTTGTCACTTTTTTATAATATAGTCAAGGGTGATACCCCCGGTTATTTAAGTGATTTGCTGCCGTGGACTGTCAACCAGGCAAACAACTACAATTTACGAATTTCAAATAATTTCACTATTCCACGGTGTCGTCTTACCCTATATCAAAATTCATTTTTTCCAGCCACTATTCATCTCTGGAATAATTTATCCCAACATATCAGAGATTCACCTAGTAATTGCATACTCAAATGTAGATTAAAGACTTACTACAACAATCCAGTAAAGCCTCCTAAATATTTTTCGTTTGGTTCACGTCTGGCAAGTATTCTACATGCTCGTTTAAGGCAAAATTGTAGTAGCTTAAAAGGTTACCTTTTTAGATGTAATCTGATAGATTCTTGTTACTGTAACTGTAACAATTATGTGGAAAACAATGAACACTACTTCTTGCACTGCAAATTATTTGTTAATCAGAGAAATGTCATGTTGAACAATATCAGAGATCTCGGGTTAGATATATCCATTAACAATATATTGTATGGAAATTCATATTTTGCTTATGATGTTAACTGCTCACTTTTCACAACTGTTCAAAGATACATACTAGACACTAAAAGATTTGTCTAATGTATATGTACTGTTAACTCATCTGACGGCAGCGACTCAATATCAATCACTTGCAATACTATGTCATTTTCTCAAATAATTATGAATGAAATAATGTTCTGTTTTTGTAATATATTGTCTAATTAATGACTTATGTGTAACGGAGAAGACCTCGTAAGTTTATAACTTGTGTCTGATCCATTGTCTGTATCTGTTTGACAATAAATATGTTTAAAGTAATTACATATTATCCGCAAAATAGTATTCTACCAACCGCCTGCGCATGGAGTTTACTTTTCACACCTCAAACACTACACACGAACTTGCAGTTTATATTCAACATTTTTCAACGTGACCGTATTCTGCGTACTAAGCTATTAAATCATGAATGCTTAAAAAATCGCCTCGTCCTATCTTTCGATCAGTTAGTTTTGAACGTAAGGAGACCAAGTCCCGAAGACCTGGTGTAGTCATTGCAACATGCAAGACAAAAACTAACCGTGATGAAATCTTGTCCGCTATGAAGAAGTTGCAGTTTAGCAGACAATACAGTGATGTGTCATTACAACAAAGAATTGAGTTCGAAAACATGTGCATTCTTGTTAAAGCATTAGGTTATGTAAACCCAGAATTATCTGTCAGGAAGAAGTAAAATTGTTGACTGCTCTGCTAGACCACGATCACCTCAAGGTAGCAAACAATACCATGATAAACGAGAATCACGACAGAACAATGGCGACTTAAATCGTCTAATTCTGAAGTCGTCGATACAATGATAGAACCAGTCACCGACCATCAAGAGACAATGCCGATGAAAGATACAACAGTTCAGAATTTCAACGTAGCCATCGTTAGATGAAAGTAGTGCAACGTATGGAATAAAAATATTGTTTCTTACAATTTTACTCTACGTTAATTCAGTTTCATATGTAAATCTTGACATAATAAGTACTGCTGGGACTTATTTGAAAAAATGTGATGTATTAATTATGAATGGATATATGTGACTTGGCAACAATAGTCAGGAATTACATAAAAATGCAAAGCGCGGCTCCGGAGGAGTGGGTGTTTTAATTACAAAACTATTTAGTTGAAACTTTTGAAATTGGAATACTAAGCGAGTCAATTGAATGTATTGTGTGGATATACATGAAAGATAGATAAACGGTTTAGAATATTAATCAACTCCAAATATGACACGAACTATATCTGGTAATAATGTAAATCTAATAAAAGAGAGAGAACAAATAATATCACGCTGTCGGAAAAGGTTCAAAATTTATTCAACAAATTGGAGAAATACAGGGAAAATGGACACCCCTAATAATAACACTTCGACCAATAAATTGTTTTAAATGAGTTAGAGCAAAAAACCTTAAACTCAATTGTTGACAAGTGTGATAATGTAAATTCAGCATATGATAATTTTGAATCAGAATTGATTTCTGTAATTAATAAACATGCCCCAATGAAAAAGAAAAAAAACCTGTAGATAAACCAGTCCTATTTATGAATAAAAATCTCAAAAGAACAATCTACAAAAAAAGTAATTTAATAAGTACAATAGATGTAAAAAATAAACAAAATTGGGAAATATACAGAAAACAGAGCAATTTGGTGAACAAAATAAAAAAACAATCAATCAGAAATTATTTAATTGAAAGATGTGTAGGTGGTCCTAAGAGTAAACATTTCTGGCCTACAATAAAACCCTTTCTAACGAATAAAGGCTCTCATTTTGCTAAAGGCATAATTCTGTGTGGAAATGATAATATTATTAATAACCAAGCAAAAGTAGCTGAAACATTTTAACAATTTCTTCGTAAATCTTGCTAAAGCCATCGGTTCACAAAACATAAAAACAGATGATAACCATCCAAGTATAAAAGCAAGAAAAGAAAAAAAAAACTGAAACTGACCAATTTATTTTTAATCCCATTAATGAAGAATTTGTTAATACAGAAATTAACAAAATTGGTATAAAAAATGGTACAGGAAAAGATGAAATATCTTCTAAAATCTTAAAATTATCTAAATCTGCTGTTGCAAAGCCCATTTCTAAAATTATAAATAAATCCTTTGAAACCTCAACATTCCCTGATAAGCTTAAAGAAGCACAAGTGGTCCCCTTACATAAAAAGAATAACACTCTAGATAAAGTCAATGACCGGCCAGTCAGTATCCTTCCCATGATATCAACAATCTTTGAAAGGGCAGTAAACAGTCAAATTGTCGAATTCTTTGACTCACATTTTCATACTTTTTTATCTGCTTTTCGGAAAGACTACGGATGCCAAACTGCTTTATTAAAGGTTATTGAAGACTGGAAAAAAGGCTTTAGATCAAAATAAATATGTTGCAGCCATACTCATGGACCTATCAAAAGCGTTTGACTGTTTACCCCATGACCTGCTTATATTAAAATTAAAAACCTATGGTGTATCTCCTTTTGCTTTAAATCTAATAGATTGTTATTTAAAAAATCGTAAACAGTGTGTTAAAGTGGGCCCATATATTAGTAACTGACAAGATATTTAGAAAGGGGTGCCCCAGTGTTCAATACTTGGACCTTTCCTTTTTAAAATATTTTAAACGATATTTTCTATTTTATAAAATATAGTGATCTTTATAACTATGCGGACGACAATGCATTTTCATACTCTGATTATGATATAAATAAAGTAACCTCTACTTTGGAGGATGACAGTAATTAATTGGTTTTCCATTAGTAATTTGAAGGCTAACCCAGAAAAGTTCTAGGCAATTGCCCCTCCTCTTGATGGAAATAAAATTGAATGTGAATCTGAAGTTAAACTTTTAGGGGTAACAATAGACTTTCAAATAAATTTCAATGAACAAATATTTGTAAAAAAGCCTCTAGGCAATTAAATGTATTAAAAAGAATTGGTACCCATTTAACAAAACTAGGAAAACTTACAATCTACTACTCCTTTAGTATGTCCAACTTTAACTATTGCCCTCTTGTTTGGCACTTTTGTGGAGAAACGAATACCAAAAAAATAGAAAAAATACAGAAAAGGGCTCTCAGATTTATATACAATGAATACACCTCTAGTTATGAAGAACTGTTATGCAAATCTAAGCTGCCATCCCTAAAAGTAAGGGGACTTAGAAATTTGCTTTAGAAGTTTTCAAAATTGTTAATAAAAATTGTCCTGTTTATTTATTTGACCTCATAGATATAAAATACTTCGTATTCTTTTAGATATCAAAATAAAGCAGCTTTACCACAGGTAAGAACTACAAGTTTTGGTTTCCAATCTTTTCGTTACGCAGGTGCAAAGCTCTGGAATGAGCTGCCTGACCACTTTAGAAAAGACATGTCACTAGACCAGATTAAAAATTTGATTAATACATGGTCAGGCAGCTCATGTCATTGCTTTGCAGGCAATGCTTCAATTTGATTTCCTTCCCTTAGTATACTAGATATTTTTAGCTTAGTTCATCAATTGTGCTTATTTTTAATTTAGTTCAACTACTGTGCTTTCATGTCTTATATTATGTATATGCTCTGCTTTTTATGCATATCTGTCATTATGCTTGTTTTGTTATTTACATGCATATCGATTTTAAAAGCTCTTCAGAGCTTATGTTGTATGTTTTATACTCCGACTTTAAATAAAAAGGGGTGAGTTCACTAACTATCAAAATCGGCCCCATGTCAGAATTTAATCATATTAATTCTTTCAATAGAAGAGGCTATCACACAACCTAAATTGACATGTTTTAACCCAAAAAGTAAAGGTTGTTGTCATGGCAAACAATCATCAGAATGTAAGAAATATTTTAAATTGACATAATGATAGTTACAATAAGTAGCCATGTAATGTATTTTTTGTACAGATTTGACAACTGTCATCTAAGGTTATAAATTACATAAAAAAAATAATACATATTATTGTCCTTTGTATATCGGTTACCATAGCGACCGTTATCTGAGTAATTATTTGTGTTCAAGAAAACATCAAAAAGATCTAATTTTGAAATAATTGTGATGCATAGCATACACTTGATAACTGATTAAAATCTAAATTGTTAATAAATATAAAAATAACAAAATACATGTACAACTGTCAGTTACATTTTCACTACCATAACAACCGATATATGAGCAATTTGGGTGAGAGGTTTCAGAGGAGAAGATTAAAATGTGAAAAGTTATCGGATTACGGAGGCCAAGTGATGTCAAAAGATTACGTTTCCTGTGGCAAGGTGAGCTAAAAAGTCAGAAAAATTGAAACAAATAATTAATTTAACGTTTATCAAAAAGCGTATATACATATATATATATATAACCACATGAGATAGGAAAAAAACATATATAGAAAAAAATGTGACTTTGTGACAGTAGTAAACTATTCGTTAACATTAGGTTTTTATGTATATTTTCTTTCAAGTGTTTATAGTTAACAAATATTTTACTACTGTCACAAAGTTAAGGATTTGTGCTCACCACCTTTTAATAACGATAATCCTTAGCATTCTTAAATGCGTCACACTTTACCAGGTGAAAATTATACCATCCTATCTTTACAGTGAAATGAAAGAGTTAAAGATTTTTAATACGTCACACTTTGTCACCTGACTATTTAGCGAGTGATAACTATACCACCCTATCTTTACATTCAAATGAGGGAGTTAAAGAATTTTATACTTGGATTTTTAATACGTCACACTTTGTGACCTGACTATTTAGTGAGTTGTAATTATACCAGCTATTTTTTACAAACTCAGTCTAATTTTGATAGACTCTGAAGAAGGTCATTTGTTGATCGAAAATTTTGTCAATATATTTTGTGTAACATCTTTATCGGTATCGTTGCACAATCTTCTAGACTTCTATATATATCGTTAACAATAGGTTTTTATGTATATTTTCTTTCAAGTGTTTATAGTTAACAAATATTTTACTACTGTCATAAAGTTAAGGATTTGTGCTCACCACCTTTTAATAACGATAATCCTTAGCATTCTTAAATGCGTCACACTTTACCAGGTGAAAATTATACCATCCTATCTTTACAGTGAAATGAAAGAGTTAAAGATTTTTAATACGTCACACTTTGTCACCTGACTATATATATCGTACTGATAACAAGGGCAATGTGAAAAAGGCCACGTATTAATCTATAAATATAATACGTATAAACCGGAGGCAAATAACACGCCGCAAATTATGCTTTTATTACACATGCAAATTCGGCGTTTTTCCTATAAAATATGTGATAATATAAGTTATACAGTGTCGCTACGCGAGCTATTGATAATACTATATGGAATAAATGGAACGTGAAATAAGTAGAAGGAATGTAGATTTTATAAAATTGACGGGTTTTGATTTCCGATACATGCTTGTATAGGTAACTATAAAAAAATGTACGAGTAATTGTTTTATTATATTATATATGATTTATTTTTGCTTTTGAAAACGAATTTATTGGAAGAAAACCCCATTAGCACACATTTTTTCTCATGTAACTCGTTACAAAATATCCGTATGTTTTTTTTCTATTTTTTCTCAGTAAAAACATCAAAAAGCGTTTTTCGGACCAATTTTTGTGGGACGGAAGAAGAGTCAACGTACTTTATTGCGTCATTAACGATTTCTGGATAAAAGAATGCTAGAAGGAAACTATCGGTAGGTTCATGGAAAGAAAAGAATGTAACGCTGAAGAAAAAACATCTGCATGCCAAAAACCAGCTTTATTTCAGCTATGTCTTGCTAAATTTTCAAAAACAAATTATACATACGACAGACAATGATTCAGTTGCATTCGGGAGTTAAATTTCTTATGTTTTTAGGGACTAAATAGTATCCCACCATATGATTTTTCAAGTCATCTGGATAGCGTCTAAGCCAAGGAATCTAACTTTCTCATGAGGGTAGACAGCGACAGCCTTTTTTCTGAGGGTAAGATTTTGCTGGTTTGGAGAACGGTAACCGTATATATTAAGCGAATTCATTCAGTGGATATCATTTCTATCGACACAGAGATTTATATTTTATATGATTTAAAGGTGTAGACCTGTGTTACCCTAAATTTGTCCCATCATTCAAGTTTTTTTTTTAATTTGCATCATGGAATAGCTATGTCTAAATACATTATCTGCCAAAGTTTCAAAAGATTTCACCGTGTCGTTTTTCCATAGCACATCCTAAATATAGCAATTTTGGGGGTATTCTTGACGCCAGATGGTAATACTAGTTTCGGAAGATTCTAATGGATATGCACATTTATTTATGATTGAATGGGAATATTTTGGCTTGAGAGTGTTGCTGTTGAATAAATATAAAAAATCTAGCATATCTGAATATCCTGTTTGGAGATAATCATGTGCAAAACAGTGAAAACGGCAAAAAAGAGGGATGTCCTGAGGACCACCTTGGTATTAAAAATCGGATTAAAAAAAATCCTGTCAATTAATTTTCACCAAAAAATGTCACACCAAAAACGTATTCTGATTACTCCTTTGGTACCTTGAAACTCTTTTTCTGCTTGCTACACAATAATGAGCAGGTATTTATTGCAAATGAAATCAGAAAACCAGACAATGTTTTATTCTAAGTGCAGAATTTAATCTAAACTAATTGTATACAAGGAATGAAATTAAAAGTCAAATAAAGCATACTATATAATAAATCATGGCCGTAATTACATTGCGACAAATGAGGCAAATGTTTCATACGGAAAATGACGATTTTCTTACAGATAAGTTATTTACGGGTGTAGGCCTATGGTATGGGAGATAACTCTTTTCAGTGTCTTCTCAAATATATGATCATCTGTGCGTTTGAAAAATTCCCCCTCAATTCCAAGCTTCTTGGTGACAAAGATTGTTTACATTTGATATGACCAGTTAAAAAATGACTCCTCAATTTCCTTTTACCTTTCCATAGCTCTGCTCATAGTATTGTTATATATTATTGCTGCTTATACCAGTGTCAGGCAGTGTGATATTATTTATATGCCGGTTCCCACAAGATATCATTGAAATATCTCTTTCTAGAAAAAAATGTTCATCGAAATATGCTGTCACAAATGCCGTAAATGGAATACAATTTGGATGACAACCTTTTTCTATTGAATTTCAAGGGTTTGTCCAAAAATAAATAAATATATACACCATATTCTTCGATATTATGAAACTATAGGGCAAATTCATTTATGGTAGTAAAAAAATAGAAAGCTATGTTTGGGAAAAAAATTGTAATATCTGATCATCTCTTATACCGCCGCCCCCTTCTCCTAAGATAACAAAAGAATAAACAATAATCAAACGAATACAACTGGAGCACATAATTTGAAGGAATTTAACAATACAGCTGCGTGGCTGTCTGAGTTATTATTTTTTTTTTTTTGCAATGAATTACTCAAGTAGAGTCACCCTCAAACAACCCCTCCTCCTCCCTTGCTGACATTAAAATAAAAAAGACAAATGCAGTCATTTGGTAATTTGGACATCCACTGTGTCAATTATAAGAATTCAAAAGTTTTTGTTATTGGTAAAAAATAGATATATAGACATCATTGCACCAAATTTTACAAATTTGTACAGTCAGATTTTTTAAATATTTAAATTTATGTCTTTCATGGATGACACCCAGAACAAAATGAAATTGTCGAGGAAAGTTATCACACACCCACCCTTTGCTAGTTTCTTTGTTTGTGAGATAAAAAAAAAATTAATTGAACGACAGACAACAATGCCCAAACGAAAAAAGGACAAAATGATATACAAACCGCTGCACAGAAAATTAAAAATCGCGCCACATGGATCCCATTCAAAACCTGTGGTGAACTCGGGTGAAAATGTATACATAAAATGTTGTAAATAAAAGAAAAATGTAACGCAGCGATGCAATATGACGTAATGTTTTAAAACAGCGTCTTCTTGATGTTAATCCGAGAGAAATAATCTTCTTGTTGAAAAAAGACAAAATAAACAAATAAAAACAAACAAACAAACAAAGAAATAAGCAGAAATATCAAATTTGTACGTATTAAAGTAACTTACAATTATCTTCATTAAGGAAAATAACCTCTCTTTTTGAACAGCTTACAGTCAAGATTATATATAGATATGAATTGATTTTTCGTCAGGAAATATAATACCACATAAGCTCATCACGAAGTATAATACCAAATAATCATATAAATATGAATATGAGGATACGTATTATATTGTTCTAAATCGTGACCCGCAACGGTATTTAAAACTGAAATTTGTTAAGTACTTTTTTGAATTCTGACGAATCCGACTTTCTTTACAAATTATTAACATATCACGGTTGTAAATAAATCTGGTGGTAAGTCATGAATAAGGCAAGGATAGAATTGTAATAACGGTAAAGGAAACATATCAGTGTTCATGTTCGACAAATATATTACGGAGGTGTTAACCAAGTCGTGGTGGTGAACGAATAACATTTGAAGTGATTGCTTCCATTTAACCACTTGGAACCGTTGGATCTGTAGATTGCATGTTAGTAGCAACGCACTATCTTAGAAATGTATATTTACGTACCCATAAGAAGAGCTTGCAGATACCAATCATAATCCGTAAATCGAAGGACGAATAGGACAATGGCTTAACAAAATGACAAAAGGACAAAGAAGGATCTACAAACCACTACACAGAAAACTAAAGATCAGGCAGCTTCTCCGGAAGGGCTAGCAGTTTCTGTTCCACTGGTGACAGCCATCGTGTTACTGTGCAACGACAAAAACATCATCTGAGATGAAAATCGTGTTGGAAAAAATGGCACAACCTATTTAAATTACATTTATTGTGCACACAGTTTATTTGCAATAAATGGTTATGTACCATTTAATAATACCTATTAATAAAAGCGCAGGTACCTATTCCAATGATAATTATTGGCTATTCAATAAAAGGGTGAGTGTATCTCTTCTAACATTTTCTTGAAAATACCAAAGGGGTACTCTGAAGTGCTGAATCAATGAAGGACAAACAATGACCTGCAAAACATTATATCTGCAATCAATTATCTTGGTTTGCATGATGCCGAAGCAAGTTTGTATAGCAGGTATCGAATGGATGATGGATATTCGGAACATTATATAGTTACACCACATTGCACAATTCAATGTTATTAGTTTGTGTCATAGTAGCATTTCAATCCAATGAACGCAAAGGGCATACACTTAAATGTCCGATTTATAATTTGATTATATATATCAATTCTTTCACGAAAGATGGTACCTAGAACGATTTTCAGTTAACACAATTGGATAAATATTGATTGATAAATTTAGAATAATTACAACGAGAAATTAAAACTTCCAACTTCAAATGCATACAAATAATATCTTGAAGGCTAAAGTGGCATGCATAAAAATATGAAACAACAAACAACATTGATTGGTGGTCAACGTTGCAAGTAAGCATTATCCCCCAAGTCATGTGACTCTGTTTTATGTTTTCAGATGAGGTGCTTTGCACTATTATTACCTTGTCACATTTAGCCTTATTTTTGTGAATCACTTTTAACACGACCCCTCGTCGACTGTGATTATCGAATTGAGATAATATATTTCTGTCGAAGTATTAATTGAAGTGGTATGAGATTGGTCTTTATTGTATAGGCAAATAATGGAAAGCGTGTGAAAATATATAACTTTATGTATTATATATACCATGGATCTTACGAATTAACTTATTTAAACCAACGAATGCGATGGATGAGTTGGTTTAAATAAATTCATGAGTAAGATCAATGATATATATGGTTTGTAACAGAAATTACATAATTGTCAGATCTATGATGTCAAAATCATGGAATAACAGATCTATGACGTCAAAATCATGGAATAACATCAATATCTTCATGTTAGACTATGGTTTGCAAAAGTTAAATATTTTTAAGTTGATTACTGCATAAAAACATCAAAGGAAAAATGCGTATTTATACTACTATTTTTATTTACATATTAGTAATAAGTCTTTGTTCATTCAAAACCAATGCAATTTATATAATACAAACATTACACACATAATAAATAACAACAGCAGAGGATGACATACAGTATATATGACAAAGTTACAACAAACAAACAATTAACAATGTTTACGTGTTGCGGAAATACAAAGATATTTTATAAATATAAATAAATTATCATTCAAGATAAATTGAAATAACAATCTTTTGTAAGACGGACATGTGATGTATATGTTCAATAGATAATGTAATAAAACGTAAAAAAACATGCTCTAGAAAGAGTTCCATATATCCTATAGAAAAACAATATACAGAGGCATAATCGATACACCCAATACACAAACACATGATCGCTCACTTTCATGGCTTGATACAGACATTTTGATAAGACGTGGCGGGGTTACAATTAGTTCATGGACCAAAATATCTCTTAGAGTGTAATGCATTACATCATAAAAAAACATCGACATAAATGATAAAAAGACATGTAATGCAAACATAGATATCGACGTGTCCCGGGTATAAACTTCATCAGGTATGATCATAATTAAAATATTGGAAAACCAAATAATATACATGTCTTTGTCAAAGGACCTACATATACCTTAGGCACATTATTTGTCAAAGATAATACATATACCTGAGGCACATTATTTGTCAAAGATAATACATATACCTGAGGCACGATAACCTTAATTTAGTTAATTATTACATTATTTAGGAACTGTAAATATCAATCAATATAACAAATGATCCATATAAGTGTCGAAACACTAGCTATAGAGGGGATGACGGGGGCCCGGGTGGCTCAATGAGTTAGGTCGCTGGATCTAACA
>MJUT01003539.1:324297-337806 GCA_002080005.1 Gigantidas platifrons | reverse complement strand
AGTTATGTTGCTGCAAAAGATGAAAAATACAATTCAATTGATCTTTTGTATGATGAAAAGAGCTGTTTGAATTCCAAAAAGAGACACAATTTTTTATGAAGTTTAAGAGGATGACGAGAGAATGTATTGACCATGTTTTGGTGAAAATTCACGAATTTGATATGGACAAATCGTTTAAGAAAGAAACAACAAAAAATACTGAACATTTAGATTTTGAGGATATCTTCACGGGTGACGGAAACACGGATACAAGACAGAAAATTGTTTCGGACTATAATTCAGATTCAGATGTTGAATCAGAATCAGATGATCACAACACTGCAATGAAAACAACTTGTTTTGATAAACCTGAACCTAATACTTTTATTCCTATTCATAAAATGCCCACTCTGTCAAAATCTTTTATTGACATCCATGAACAACCAATTGAAATCAGTAGACAGAAAAACATTGAAGATTTATCAGAACAGTATAGCCAAGATGCTTCAGCTTTGACGAAAATGAACATTTCTCAAAATTTACGGTCGGAAATTCACGAAGTTCCAGAAAGACAAGTAGTCAGTGGATTTTTGTCAGATCATAACTGTATTTATGGCAAAGTTTACAAAGAGTGGCAGGATGGGGACGATCCTTATGTAATACATCAACAGATCTCCCCAATCTGTCCCTACATGAATGGACAGGAGAGTGAAAATGTACCCATCTACAAAGAAGACGGACTCCAACCCAGACACCATATTGATCCGACACTGGTTCCCAGTACTACACCAGTAAATCAAGCAAGAGTAGCAGCTGAAGCAGCAGCTGTTAGGATACCAGGTGATTTTAGATTTTATTTAAACAATTTTATTGGCTATCATGCTGTCACCTGACATTCCGTAAAATTTGATATTGTTTGATTAAAACTCGTATTGACTCGCTTTCACTTTCACTTTCCATTGCAGTATGTATGACGTCATAATGAAGTGATTAATTTCATATTGACTTGGTTTCACTTTCACTCTTCATTTTAATGTCATTTCAGTCTTTTGTATTGGTCAATACAAGTTTTTATGGACCTTAGAAATCAATATTCACCTCAGCCTGAAGGCTCGGTGAATATCGATTTTAAGGTCCATAAAAACTCGTATTGACCTCAACAAAAGACTATAATTGTATAGTATATCAAGCTTTATGTATTATACAATGATGGGAAATTAAGGTTAATTGTCTTTGATCACCTGTCAATTAACTTTTCATACCATTCAACAGTTATCAAAATGTGTGATATAACCTGTTGATTGGCAGATCATAAACATAGATCAATATTTTTAACAAGAGAAAGGCACATTTGGAAAAAGTTTTAAACATCTTGCGAAAAAGGCATGAGGGTATTTTTATGATTAGGTACTTAGGGCAGAGGGGCACGATCAAGGGTAGGGTGCCCTTCTAGAATGCAGTGTCAACAGGTCTGGATAAGGTAGGGTGTAATACAAAACTTTTTTATCTTGGTTATACAGGACAATATTTGTTGTCAGAAAAGCAATGAAAAATTAGGGTGGGCAAGGTTAGTGGAAACATGTATTTTTGTTGTTTTCTAATCTACGTGTACATCAGAAAATAGTTTAATACTTTTCTGTGATTTTTCTTTCGATAAAAATGAAAAGATTTCATGTTCATATACAATTACATTATAAATGAATTAGACTATACATGTACCTCTTTGTTTACCAACTTGAAGGGGAGCAGTGATTTTATTTTGTATTAGCCAAGTCTTTGGGTTATTCAGAGTAAATTTAAATACATTCAAATCAAATTATATATTTTATTACATGGAAACCAAATTAATATAAAAAAAAAATGTTCTTGCCAGCTTATAGCTGAAATATTGCTAAAATTGGCATTAAATGCCAAGCAATCAATGAAAACAGGACAAAAAATGCAATACTAAATTTTACACATCACACACAACTGGAAGTAGCACCCCTATATTTTGTAAATAAACAAAACACAAGCATAAATGAATATATGTGACATCTTTTATTTTGAAGAGATTTCACACATATCACATGTTAACTATAGATGAAATAGGTTGAACAAGATAGAAATAATGAAACATCAACAGAGTTCCCATGTGAAATCACTTGCCTCTGCATACAAAAGAGTTTTAAATAAGCATGCAATAAATCGAAAAGTACAGCTTATATTAAACACATTTAAAACATCTTAATTAAACATTAACGATACATATATCTTCACAGAAGACATGAATCCTATCGGCATATTGCATAAAATACAGGGGCTGTCGTGGCCGTGATCGTATGGTGGTTGGATTTACAACTACCTATGCAATCAGTGCCTATCACCACTGATGTTGTTAGTTCGAATCTCGATCAGGGCGAGGTGTACAACATTATGTGATAAAGTTTGTCAGTGACTTACGACAGGTCAGTTCGGTGGTTTTCTCTGTCCTCCAGTTTCCTCCACCAATAAAACTGACAGCCACAATATAACTGAAGTATTGTTGAAAGTGGCATTAGACACCATCAAACAAACAAACAAACATAAAAGGCTATTCATATCTATTAATTAATGTATTATTATTTTTAATATTGTTTTTGTTTCCAGTAATTTCTAGAATGTGTTGGGATTTTTTTTGCAGGACTAAGTAGTAGTGAAATTTCTAGAATTCTTGTTTCTGGATCTGCTGGACAGGGAAGACTTTTGGGTACCAGTCAAAGTGGAGATTTTTTGTTCAGATTCCTGAGTACCCAACCAGGTAAATAACTTGTTCATTACCAGGAAGTACCAATAACTTATATGATTTATTCAAGTAAATAATAATTAAATTAGTTAAATTTCCTTGAAAATCGCTTAAAAAACTGAAACTGCAAATTCTGTTAATCTTTCACATTTAAAGTCAAACCTGCTTTAGTGACCACCTCTATTAAGTAATAACTTGTATTGCATGACCTTAATTTTAAATTCCTTTTACAGTCCATTTCATATTAAATAAACCTGTATTTAGTGACCAACTGTCTTATGTTACCATATTTTAATCTTCCCAAGAAAGGTCACATACAAGACAGGTTTGACTGAACATTCACAACCTTGACAGCTCTGTACATGAATGGTTTGGTTTGGTTTATGGTGTTTAATGCCACTTTCAATTATATTTCAGTTATATCGTGGTGGTCAGTTTTATTGATGGAGAAACTGGAGAAAACCACCGACCTGTTGCAAATCACTGACAAACTTTATCACAAAATGTTGTATCAAGTATACCTCAGCATGAATCGGGTTCTATCTCACAACTTTAGTAGTGATAGGCACTGCTGTACATGAGTGTGTCATGTTTTGTGATTAAAACAATTCATGCTAGAAAAAAAAAAAACTTGCCGTAGCTTCCAATGACAAACAGTATAAGGCCAAAAATAAAATAGGTGTGTTTACGGTCACCCGACCGACCCTATTTTTCAACCGCCGACCCTAACCTTTTTTATCGGCAATTATTCGACCTAGCTGCAGAACCGTAGCCCTTATGGTCCTTGACCAGTTTTCTGATAATTGCGGACCATAGGGCTACGGATTTCACCCTATCAAAAACTTTCGAAAATGCGCAGTGAAAATGTTGTGCTGCTTTTTTGCACATTTTTGTCATGAAATCGGGTGCGAGAACGATCAAACATATATGTTTCTTTTCGTGAGATATTTATTTACATTCTCCTTTACTTGCTAGGGGCCCGGGTGGTTCAATGAGTTAGGTCGTTGGATCTAACAACTCGTACAAGCCTATCACCAATACGGTGTGGGTTCGCCCCCGGCTTTGTAAATTACAAAAAAGGGTGCACTCGACTTGCAGACGCAAGTGATAAAGTTTACCAGTTGCTTGCCCATGGTCGGTGGTTCTCTCCGGGTACTCCGGCTTCCTCCACCACTAAAACTGATCGCCATGATATAGCTGAAATATTGTTGAAAGTGGCATTAAAACACCAAAAATCAAATCAAATCATCTTTACTTACTTACCTATTAAAGGGAACGGTTTAGGAATTTTTTTTTTTTTTACATTATCAGTGATTGGGATTAAAAAAAATTCAATGGGACTATGACCCCCTTCCCTTCCTTGTCAATGGGACATTTTTGATATGAATGGGCCATAATGACTGAACTATGCGCCAAAATCCAGTGTGAAAAATAATGTAGAACAAAAACATTTTACAAACTTTAATACATGGGTGGAGGAGATATATAAACTATCTGACAACTCACACCCTTCTGTTTGAATAAATAGGATGAAGGACATATGAGCTTGAACTTAACACTTTTTTTTAATTCTTGGCTTAAACCTTGATCTGGACAAAAAATCCATCTGATATGCATGATAAACGCTGTGCAATGCATGAAAATTCCCATTTCACGTTTCCCGGAGAAAGTAAAAAAAATCACGGGAAAGTGACATGCTGATCGGTATCCGATACTTCCCGCCGGGAAAGTGTTATAAGTCCGTTGTTGCTCATTGTTGTACTTTGCGGTTATCAGATATATCAGTTTTTGAAACTGGTTTACGATTTATTTAAGCCTGAACTCTGTATGTAAAGGTATAAAATTGTATGTACACAAGGTACCAGATATCGATGTTGATTTGCAGTTGAACTTTCACAGATCATTTTGAAATAAAAACTAAATTATGAATTAGATACATTGATTGGGATTAAATTATTTTCAATGGGACTATGTCCGTGCAGTCTTGACAGAACGGTTCGGCTGTATGTACGTCTGACTTCATCAGAAAACGAATGCGCGCGTATGACGCAGAGTTTTTATGTAGAAATGTGCCATTTCATCGGGTAATGCGACTATGGCGCGGGGCGCGTGGTAATCCCAATCACTGCATTATATAGGTATTATTACTGTGTAACAAAAATTACTTATATTTTACCCTACATCTTAATAGTTTTAGAGTAACAGCTGATTAAATAATCTGTTGAGTACACTCAGGGTGTTCTAATTATCATAAAAACTGGAAGTTGATTATGACTCCAGCTGCTGAGAAAGATAACATAACATCATTTACACATGCAAAAATGCCAGAGTGCCAAGCAAAATTCTGTACAGTTCTTCGTGGACAAGGTTTTTTTACTTTTGTAATTCCTGACCCTAAAAAAGATTACAAAAGATGCACACAGTGGATTCATAATTTAGGGAATCTAAAACTGGATATAAAAACTTTCACATATTCTCCAGACAAGATAGTGTGTGAAAATACACTATATTGCTTTTTTTTAGATAAAACAATTTTATTATTTTATTTTTACTTTCTTTGATGAGGATTATTATAATTCTTAAACAAATGCTTCAATTAGTAAACTTCAAGTTCCAAAAATAACTTATTATGAAAAATGGTATTAAAAAAGAATGTTAACCCATTATAATAGCAGTACAATAAGTCTAAAATGTGTGCAAAGATACAAATATAAATAACTTGTATTATTATACTTCTCATACTTTTTTCTATATAAATTTTATTGCAATAAAAAATACTATTTCCATAGTTTCATTCAATTTGTCTGAAAAGTACTATTCACCGGTGAATAGCACAAATGACTATTCACCGGCCATTGAATAGCACTTTTAATCACATTTCCTGCAGTTTTCAATATAAGGAGATGCGTATTCGGGCAATTCTGGATTTATCGTTGCGTATATAGGCACTTCCAAGAAACTTGCAAAATTTCAAAAATTTCAACAACAAAAAATCAAAATTTTCTTAAGATTTCAAAAATTTCAAAAAATTTCAAAATGATAAAATTTTCAAAAAGTTTTTAAAATTTCAGTTTTCATAAAATTTCAAAATTTTAATATTTAAATGATAATATTGAAAAATGATAAAACAATTATAGCCTACCATTTCGGTCAATAGATGTTATGTGTGTGATATTTGCATCACTTGTTGTCCATTGTCATAAAATGCTTATTTATACTGCAATCGTTCTATTTGAGCAGTCAAAATGAGTTGAAGTATATTTACAATTATTTCATATCAGTTCTCAATTCCACTTTTTCATTGGTGTAGACATGGTCATGTGTCATGCATTAATCTGCGTGAAAGAAACCTACCAGTCATTAACATGATAATGCCCACGGGCATTATCATGTTAATGACCGCTCAACGTTTTAGAGTTGCGTCCCCTTTTTAAAACGCAACGGAGATCGTGCAGTTGTCAATGTACCAAAATGAGCAAAATTATTTATAAAGTCTTATTTCCTGCGGCTCAGGCATTATCAATGTTTCTGTCAATACTACTGTCCCTTGGGCAGTCTATAAATCACGATAATGCCCTATACATAAGTAACTATTATAGTGACCGTTTATAACATTTAGAAATCAGTTCAACTAACTTTTTAAATAATTTGAATATTGGTAGTAATATCCATTAATGTCACTAATGATTGCAGTATAAAGACAATAACAGTGCATTGACTTGACATAAAATTCGATATACGTATTCGGCACGAATCTGTATATCGATTTTATGTCAAGTCAATGCACTGTTATTGTCTATATTATATGCATGCGAGATACATGTATTGCTATCACTAGGCATTCATTGTCACGATTTTAGTCTTTAGCGGTTAGGTAGTGGTTGGTTCAGTATAATAAAACATTTATTGACTAGATCCTTGGAGAATAGCAAGTTTATTGTCACTCTCGACACCAACTATTGCTCTCACCTCGAGCAATAGCAGACATATCGAAAATCCAAGACAACTTGTCTGACATTCGGTCAGACAATTTAAAAAAAACTGACCGAATAAAAACCTAAAATGCCACCACATATTCCGCATCGCCATTAAAAACTCATTTATTTGTTTAACATGTTTACTTCAAGAATAATTTTTTAGGTATTCATCATATTTCGTGATATTCTCAATAATTGTTCAAAGTTAAAAAGCTATGCACTCATCTTCATAATCATCATCAATGTCTTTGTGGAAAAAAAATTCTTTCCAGACATTAAATTCCCCCCACCCCTTTTTCCACCTAAGATAAGAAAATGATGGTTTACCAAAACAAGAACACTTTTAATATTTTTATAGAATGTTATTTTTAATGCGGTCATAAGTAAATAAGGTATTGTTTGTTTTCCTTGCCAATAACTCTGAAAGAGATGCCGACTCAAATGTGTTTTGGCAACACATTTTCCTTCGGTTTCCGGTTCGTCCGTATTGTACTTCTCAAATCATGAATCTTTCGTACCTAACCATGTCGAACCATTAGGTTATGATTTTTTTACAAATGACAATGTACCAAGAAATTAGGTTTTAAGAACATATTTAATGAAGAATACGAACTTTATCAATCTAAAGAAACTTTGGAATATATATTTTCAAAATACAAATAGTGAAAATGATAATCGTTTTGGTTTATTTGAAAGACCGATCTAGTCGAATGCCGATCTATGTTTGGGGCGAATTATATTTCTTTAAGGGAAGTTACTCGATTAGGATTACGCAATGGTCAAGTTTAGTTATTCACAGAAGATGCTTATTTAAAGAAATAAACATGCTATTGCAAGAAAGATCGACTTTTAAAGACACTGTTTGACGGACTGACAAAAAGAAAATTGTTTCCTGACCAAAGTAGAGAACAAATTTTTACCGGACTTTCGGACCGACATGCCGAAAACATCGTCGGACCGGCTTAATTTTTAGTTTTAACACAGAACCCTATGGGATTTGAATAGTAACTTAGATGTATTCGGCATGCAGACATTCTTAAGAGGACTTAGTTATGTCAGGTGAGCGATATAGGCTCATCTGAGCCTCTAGTTTAAAAAGTGAAGGTTGAATAGGGTGACATAATTTTATCTGAAAATCACTGGGAATATGTATTTTGCCATATTGTAATATTTCCTGGAGAAAAATGCATGGGTACCCCCTGTTTTCTTTTTTCTGTGAAAAGATTAACCAATCAACAGTCTTGTCTCAAATTTTTAGCTCACCTGGCCAAAGACCTGGTGAGCTTTTGTCTTCACTTGGAGTCTGTCGTCTTAACTTTTCACATTTGAAACTTCCCCCTGAAACTGCTTGGCCAAATGAACCGAAATTTGGTGGGAAGCTTTTATAGAAGATCCTCTATGAAGACTGCTCATTTCATCCTGATCTGTTAACTAACATGGCCGCCATAGGAAATTCCTGTTTCTGGTTGGTCAATTTCTAAAAACAATATATTCACCTGAAACCACTTGGCCAAATGAACCGAAACTTTGTAGGAAACATCTATGAAAGGGCCTATACATGTATAACAGATTGCTCATTTCATCCTGATCCATTAACAAACATAGCTACTATATGCAATTCTTGTTTCTGGTTGGTCCATTTCTAAAATCCTTCTGAAATCGCTTGGCCAAATTAAGCCATATTTTTGAGAAAGCATCTATAGATGGTCATCTATATGATTTTCTCATTTCATCCCGATTGGACAAAAAACATGGTCACCATGGGCAATTTTTCTTTCTGCTTGGCTGATATTTTAAAAACCTTCTCCTCTGAAGTTGGTAGCACAATGAATTGTTACTTTGCAGAAATGATGTATGGAAGATCCTGTACAAAATTTCCATATTTTGTGCTGATCTTCTAGTATGGCCACCATAGGCAGTTCTTCTTTGTGATTGGCCAAATTTAATTAGTATTAATTTCTTTGTAGGTTCAAGAGGACCTACACCACCACAGCAGCCCAACAGAAAGTCACCAACATTAGACCAAAGTACACATGTGCCTAATGGTAGTCCAGAGAAACAGTCTCCCCCTCAACCCAGACCTGACCTTAGAGGATCTACACTACCACAGGAGCCCTACAGAAAGTCACCAACATTAGACCAAAGTACACATGTGCCTAGTGGTAGTCCAGAGAAACGGTCTCTCTCTCAACCCAGACCTGAAATTAGACCACCACAAAGATCTAAATCAACGTCATTTGATTCAAGGGGTAACAGTTTTGGGCGATCAGGATTTTACATTGGAGGTAAGAATTTCTAGTATATGGAAACAAAAGCAAAAACAGAACTTGAACATATCCTGATTCCGAACCAACCAGCCTTTGCTCTTTCTCCCTAATGCTGCGTGCTTAGCGGATAAGCAACAAATACCAATTTTATAGTCTTTGGTTTGACTCTTATCGAGACACGAATCCACGATCTACCACACTAGAGGCAAGCACACTAACCATTACACGACCGATGCGGTTCTGGGAGATATGGATGGATAGGAATCATTCTGTCTGTTGGACCCAAACATCTTCCAAGTCCTTTTTCCAATATTCACCAAAAACTTTGTTCAATACCAGATCTTGATGTGCCAACATCCTTGTAGGCTGTATGACAAAATATGATGATTTCAGTTTCCATATTGTCAACTTCCCATTCTTGTATACTAACACACTCTCATGAATGTTTTGACCTGGTTCAAGACTTTGTTCTGAATGTTTTCTAAAATGGATGTATGCACTTGACTTTCCTGGTTTGTTAATACTGAAGACCATGTCAGTTGTTTGCTTCTAAGCTTAAGTTGTTTAACCTGGTATTAAAGTCGGTAACATTCAAGGCATGATACAGCCACTAGACAGATAAGGATAACAGAGAAAAAAGTCCTTCCAGTCTTCTGTATATATAGGTGCATGTGTAAGAAAGAAATGAAATATGACATTAAAAAGACAACTTCTTGGTATGGTTATTCATACTATAATAATTATATATAAGTTATACTAGATTATAGCACTTCCGATTTGTGTGTTTCTATATTGTGGTGGTGCTTATAAAAAGAAATATCTACCTACCTACCCTATTTTTTTTCAGCATGAAACCCGAAACACTCATATATTTTTTTATTTGGCCTAAGCAATAACAGGTCAGAGAATATGTATCCATTAAGGTATATGATGTTTATTTTTTCACATTAAGACCATGGAACAAGTTTTGCCTATTGATTTGTGAAATGTTTCCAGCAGTTATGTATATCTACTGCATTCTATAAGAAAATTAATTCTTTCCTTTTCAGGTTTTGGAAAATTTCATTGGATCCTAGGTCCTTTACTTTTGTACTATTTCTTTGCTACTAGTACTAGTCAACCAATAGGAATAAAAGGTTAGTACAGTCAAACCTGTCTTATGTGACCTTCCAAGGGAACAGTGAAATATGGTCACATAAGACAGGTTTAATTGATATGAAATGCACTGTGAAGGGAAATAAAAATTCAGGTCACATAATACAAGTTATTGCTTAATAGAGGTGGTCACTAAAGCAGGTTTGACTGTACATAAAGTAACAATACATTTGCCAAAAGTAAGTAAGCTCTATTTTAATTGAATGGTTTAATATTAATTATATGCAAGACAACCCAGATAGATTTCAAGCTATTGCTGTAAGCAAGAACACTTATCCAAAAAAAAACTGTTTTTAATATTGAGTCTGCTAATATATCATGTGATGAAGTTGTAAAACAACCCAGATAGATTTCAAGCTATTGCTGTAAGCAAGAACACTTATCCAAAAAAAAAACCTGTTTTTAATATTGAGTCTGCTAATATATCATGTGATGAAGTTGTAAAATTACTGGGTATTGATATAGACTATCAGCTAAATTTTGATAAATATGTAAAAAATATCTGTTGTAAAGCTTCACAGCAATTGAGTGTATTAAAGGTATTGGTTGTTTTTTTTTATCCAAACTTAATAAGGCCATACAAAGTTAATTTCTTGGTTCTCAGGCCCGCCCGCATGTGGAAATTCGTCGCCGCATTGCCGTTTTTTTTGCAAAAATAGTAAAAAAAAAAAAAAAATGTAAATGCGGTAGCGCTGTCCGTACGGAAAAAACAACCGCATCCGTTTTTCTCTTATATCGCGTGGTCGGTGAAACGCTTTAAAACGCATCATGCTTAAATGAGATTTAAAGCATCGTTTTGACAATGTATAAATAAAAAACGTGTTTCCGTTTGACATTTAGACAAAATGTCAATCGTTTCTGTGCAAATTCGGCACAAATGTTTGCCAGTTTTACCAGGAAACATAATAGGGGGCTTCTCCGAAGCTTGTACCTTATTGGAATTGTTTACGGAGATAAAAAAATGGTACGTTGGGACCAGCGGATTGGACGTTTCCATAAAAATTAACCACTTGTGATGTTTCTGCCACCATCGGAAGAAATAAAATTGAAATTTTCAATAAAGTAATGAAAAGATTTATACATTGCCATATTTTTCCCAAAAAAAAAAGAAGAAAAAATGCCTCCCTCATCACTTTTTACAGCAGTAAAAGGATAAAAAAAAATGCCGCCCTCCCTCATCAATTTTGACAAAAAAGGGCCCGAGAACCAAGTAATTAACTTTGCATGGCCTAAGCTAACAATTTTTCATTCTTTTATATTGTCTAATTTCAATTTTTGTCTTTTGGCTTGGCACTTTTGTTCAAAAGAAAATACTTTTATAAAACTCGAGAAAATACAGGAAAGATTGATTTTATTTTTTATACGCCCGTCTTTAAGACGGGACGTATTATGGTATACCAATGTCCCAGTGTCCGTCCGTCTGTCCATCTGTTTCACATGTCGCGCTCTAACTTAAGAACTCCTTGGCCAATTCACTTCAAATTTCACAGAGTTATTGGAATTGATGGTCTTATGGTCTGTATACTTTTTGGTGAAATTTCAATTTTTCATTCCAGAGTTATGGGACTTTATTCATCAAATTGTAGGCGATTTTTCGTATGTCACGCTGTAAACTGAGAACCCCTTTGCCAATTCACTTCAACCTTCGCACAGTTATTGGAATTGATATTAATACGGTCTGTATACTTTATGGTGAAATTTCGATTTTTCATTCCAGAGTTATGGGAAAGAAAGTCTTTACAAATATTGTATGAATGTTGACGACGGGTGTATCATGCGCTCTTGGCACAGCTGTTTATTGATTTTTGGTGTTTTAACGCCACTTTCAACAATATTTCGGCTATATCATGGCGACCAGTTTTAGTGGTGGAGGAAGCCGGAGTACCCAGAGAGAACCACCGACCATTGGCAAGCAACTGGTAAACTTTATCACTTGCGACTGCGAGTCGAGTGCACCCTTTTTTGTAATTTACAAAGCCGGGCGCGAACCCACGTCGTATTGGTGATAGGCTTGTATGAGTTGTTAGATCCAACGACCTAACTCATTGAGCCACCCAGGCCCCCCGTGCGCCTGTGTATATAACTCTTGATAGTAAGCTTTGTTAAAAAAAAAAAAGGAAAGACCTTTGCGTTTTATCTATGAAGATTACAATAACACATATGAAGAACTTATAGCAAAAGTACCATCTCTACTAATCAGGAGAATGTGCACTATGGTATTAGAATGTTTTAAAATATTGTATAAAATGTCTCCACCATGTTTAAATGATTTAGTTGTTTTAAAAAATAGTAAATATAGTTTTAATATTCTATTATTGTAGAGATACCTAGAGTAAAGAATACTACCTATGGTAAGAACTCTTTTAAATATACAGCTGCTGTTTTATGGAATGACCTACCTGATGATATTAGAAAAATTGGAAATTTTAACCAATTTAAAAACATTTTACTATCATGGAATGGCAATGAATGCAAATGTAATGCTTGTAAACAATTTTAATATCATCTAGGTGTTTTCAATTTTTATGTTATTTATATTTGTTTATTTTTTAGCAGTATAACATGCTTTTAGCTTATAACACCAGCTTCATTGTTTAGATCATAAGCTTTTACTGAACTTCATTCTGAATCAAAGTCTCTGAATGTTAAAGGTAAGATTCTATGGTATTTTGGCTTCAGAATGGCATCATTGTCCTTTCCACACACTGTTTTATGTTTATAACTGCCAACAAAATAAGTTTGCAGTTTATTTGTTTACATTGGAACTGCCAACAAAATGAGTTTGCAGTTTATTTGTTTACATTGGAACTGCCAACAAAATGAGTTTGCAGTTTGTTTGTTTACATTGGAACTGCCAACAAAATGAGTTTGCAGTTTGCTTGCATTGGAACTACCAATAAAATGAGTTTGAAGTTTATTTGTTTACATTAGAACTGCCAACAAAATGAGTTTGCAGTTTGATTACATTGGAACTGCCAACAAAATGAGTTTGCAGTTTGTTTGGTTATGTTGGAAATGGTCAAAAGGACTTAAACTGTAAAACATACAGAACTGTAGGACTTTTTGACTTTTTAGCTCACCTGACCCAAAGGATCACTTTTCGTCCGTCCGTCAACATTTCACATTTTAATCTTCTCCTCAGAAACTACTGGGCCAATTGCAACCAAACTTTGGTGGAATGGTCCTTGAATGGCCCCCTTCCAAAATTATATCCGGTGTTCCCGACTTCAAACCAGCTGGCTGCCAAGCTAAAAATAGAAAAAAGGGGGGATGAAATTTCAATTGTCTATTGCTGCTTCAGTATAAGTTAAAATGAGCTCAAATTTTAACTGCAGCTACATAGCAATGAGTAGTTTAACATATATTA
>MJUT01003539.1:311284-321935 GCA_002080005.1 Gigantidas platifrons | reverse complement strand
TATTTCAAAAACTATAAGAGATAGAGGTTAAGATTAAATTGCAGAAATGTGCAGCATGTCAAGATCTACATACCCTGCAATTTTCAAGGAAATCCCATTACCCATTTTGGAGTTGTTGCCCTTTTTTCATCAAATTTTCAAAATTTTAATACTTTTCGTCCTTTATTTAAAAAACTATAAGAGATAGAGGTTAAGTTTAAAATACAAAAATGTGCAGCATGTCAAGATCCACCTACCCTGCAATTGTCAAGGAAATCCCATTATTCATTTTGGAGTTATTTCCCTTTTTTCATAAATTTTTTTGAAATTTTAATACTTTTCATCTTATATTTCAAAAACTATAAGAGATAGAGGTTAAGTTTAAATTGCAAATATGTGCAGCATGTCAAGATCTACATACCCTGCAATTTTGAAGTAAAGAGATTACCCATCTTGGAGTTATTGCCCTTTTTTCATCAAATTTTCAAAAATTTTAATACTTTTTGTCCTTTATTTCAAAAACTATAAGAGATAGAGGTTAAGATTAAATTGCAGAAATGTGCAGCATGTCAAGATCTATATACCCTGCAATTTTCAAGGAAATCCCATTACCCATTTTGGAGTTATTGCCCTTTTTCATCAAATTTTCAAAATTTTAATACTTTTCGTCCTTTATTTCAAAAACTATAAGAGATAAACGTTAAGTTTAAACTGCATACATGTTCAGTATGTCAAGATCTATCTACCCTGCAATTTTGAAGTAAATCTGATGACCCATTTTGGAGTTATTGCCCTTTTTTCCATCAAAATTTTAATACTTTTCGTTTTATACATGTATTTCAAAAACTATAAGAGATAGATGTTAAGATTTAATGCAGACATGTTCAGCATGTCAAGATCTACATACCCTGCAATTTTGAAGTACATCTGATTACCCATCTTGGAGTTATTGCCCTTTTTTCATCAAATTTTTTAAATTTTAATACTTTTCATCTGATATTTCAAAAACTATAAGAGATAGATGTTAAGTTTAAACTGCAAACATGTTCAATATGTCAAGATCTATCGACCAAGATGGCCCTCACAGCCGAACTTAGCTTAACATAGGACCATATGGGAAATTCACATAAAAATCTTCTTAACAAGCTGCTCAATTGGAACCAAACTTTGATAAAATATTCATAGGATGGCCCTCTTCCAAATTTGTGTCTGGTGGTCCCGCCCTCTTGACCAAGATGGCTGCACAGCTGAACTTAGTTTAACATAGGACCCTATGGGAAATTTACATAGAAACCATCTTGTCTGGAACCAGTAACTCAATTAGAACCAAACTTTGATGGAAAAGTCATTTGATGGTCCTTTTCCAAAATTGTGTCCGGCAGTCACGCTCTCCCACCAAGATGGCCACCACAGAACAGTTGTGTTGTTATTGAAAGTAGCTTTGATCCAGGTGAGTGATTACAGGCTCCTGGGAGCCTCTGGTTCTTATGGTCATTGTGTTGTCTGTTCTTCTTCGATATACGGATTCTGATTGCCCCTTTGGTATCTTCAAACTCTTCTCTTACAACAAAATGGTCAAATATAACAAGAGTGAAAATCAAAACTATAATTACACTGTGAAATTATCATTTTTATTTAACTCTGTAAATTCTGTAATCCACAGCTATCTATATAATAAACATGATTCCTATTATGATAAGAAATATGGAAATGGATCATATGGCAGAGTTTTTGATATTTTTTTTATGACTGCAGGACAATAGGTTCTACACTATATCAGTTTCTGCTGGACCTACTAGTTTTCTGCCAGACCTAAACACTTTAACAGAAATTTCTGAAAGCATGTAATTTTTATTCAATACCAATCTATAGGCCTTTTCTCCTTGTCATATTTAAATCTTTTTTCTGCATTGGTTGCACTGTCACTTGTGACTTGTGGCGGCCTTTTTAATCCAGGAGGAGCATCCTTTATCAATTTTATGGGCCACGACATTTCTTTGAAGCTGGTAAGGACATGCGATATTAAGATATAAATCGTCATCGGTACCTTCGTTCTGCGAAAAATACAGTAGTAGAGAAAATAAACATTTTAAATCCTTGCCGGTAAATTAAAAAAATCAAAATTCAAAACGGATAAAAGGTTTTGATGATGGTGAAATAAATAAACAATCTGTTACAAAAATAGAATCGCTTTTTTAGCTCACCTGACCCAAAGGGTCATGTGAGCTATTGCCATCACTTGGCGTCCGTCGTCCGTCGTTAGCTTTTCACATTTCAATCTTCTCCTCAAACCACTGAGCCAAATGGAACCAAACTTGGCAGGAATGTGCATCAGGAGGTCCTCTATAAAAAAAAATATGTTTTTTGTTTCAATCAGGAATTCAACATGGCGGCCAGGGCCAATAATGTGTTTTGATTGGCTCAATTTTCTAAGATCTTCTTGTCAGAAACTACACAGCCAATGGAATTGTTTTATGGTGTGAAGGATCCTTGGGTGGTCCTCTACCAAAATTATGTTTTTGGTGCATATCCAAAATCCAAGATGGCCGCCACAGCAGGATGAAGTTTAACATTGGACCCTATGGTAAATACCTTCAAAGATCTTCTTCTCAGAAGCCACAATGTCAGTAAAAATGATCTCTTGCAGAAATGTTCCTTGGATGGTCCTCTACCAAAATTATGTTTTTGGTGCTGATCTGAAGTCCAAAATGGCCGTCACTGGGGGACAAAGTTTAACATTTGACCCTATGGGAAATACCTTCTAAATCTGTTTTATGTTGAAAGAAAGATAACTCCAATTTAATCTGTGGAAAGAGATAACTCTATTTAAATAGTGATATAATTTACTTTAGTATAATACAGTTAAAATGAATCTGTATAAAAAAAATGTGATCGAGATACCCACCCTAAACCGTATATATTTATGATCAGGGTGACTAGGCAAATTAAATGCCTTATAGTTCAGGCCCCCGGGGGAGGGGGGTCATACCCCACCCCCTACCTGAAGTGAACTTTTTAATGGTTGAGATCCCCACCCCTAAACCATATATATTTATGATCATGGTGACTAGGCAAATTAAATGCCTTATAGCTCTGGCCCCCAGGGGTCTTACCCCACCCTCTGCCTGAAGTTAACTTTTTAATGGTTGAGATCCCCATCCCTAAACCATATATATTTATGATCAGGGTGAGTAGGCAAATAAAATGCCTTATAGATCAGGCCCCCAGGGGATCTTACCCCACCCCCTACCTGAAGTGAACTTTTTAATGGTTGAGATCCCCACCCCTCAGCCATACATATTTATGATCAGGGTGACTAGGCAAATTAAATGCCTTATAGCTCAGACCCCAGGGGTCATACCCCACCCCCTAGCTGAGGTGAACTTTTTAATGGTTGAGATCCCCTCCCCCAAATCATATATATTTATGATCGGGGTGAATAGATAAATTAAATTCCCCAAGAGTTGAGGCCTGAGGTCATCCCCATCCCCTACCGGAAGGTTTTTTTTATAGCCGAGTATAAAACAAGACCAAATGATTTTGACTTGCAACTCGTTTTAGTTAGTAATGTCCGAAGGGACAAGTTAAAAAAAGTGTTAATGTAGAGGCCTGTGGGAAACACCTATAGGCTATGGAATGTTCTGTATTAAGTTTCTTCAAAGCAGAATGCAAGGTGAGTGACACAGGCTGAGTGAGCTCAGTGCTGAGCCTGTAGTTTTGTTGACTCACTGCTGTTGGTTACTCAAATAATCAAAGGGAAGCAACTCTATTACATAATGTGAAGTAGCAAAAGCTAAATTTTGAGAATCATTGACATATATGTTTTTTACAGCAATTTTGATAACTTACATTAAAGGGGGGGGGACCCCTGCCCAAATTTTTTTGGAGAAGAGGTCTGCAATGACGAGGGCTACATTTGTTTTTTTTTTACCAAAGTTATTAAGTTTTATTGGCTGATGTCGTTATACCCAGGTGAGCTATACAGGCTCCTCGGAGCCTCTAGTTTAGAAATCGATATCATCGCCTTTAAACAATTTTCATTGGTCGGAACTAGTTTTAAGTTCTATAATTTGGTAACTGTCGGCAATCACGAGATTGTACGTGAAATTCTTTAAAGGAATTCCCCTAATCCCACCAATCAACGATAATGTTACAGAATGACTGCGGATAGCTTTGTTTACCGGATTTGCTATTTATGAAACCTGGACAAATACGACCGTTATATTTAGAACCAAGGTGCATATAAGTAATCTGTTAAACAAGAAATGAATAACCACGGGACATGTTTGGCTAAGCCATTACATACAAAACAACAAAAAAATGTTTGGCGGACAATAAGACCGCCAAGTATGAATCTTCTGTCGGACCTGCCGAAAATCTGCCCCCTTCGGTCCGACGAATTTCAAAAACTGAATATGGAAAAAATAAGCTGCAGTAGCAAAAATAATTTTAATATTATCCTCTTAAGAACCAGGAATAAAAACAATTTTATTTTATTATGATATAAAGATTCTGTTTTGTACCAATAAATGTTGCACAGTGTATATACCGGCCACCTGCTGTAAACGGCCACTATAAAACACTCCTGACTGGCTTTATGTGTTAATTATTTTTAACTTGTATAAGCGGTCATCTCACTGACACGGTCCGTCAAAGTTTATCTCATCGTATCAGTTTGCTTGTATTTAACCGTTGGTTTCTATTGTAGACTTTTTCACCAGAGGGTGACCGTTAAATACATGTTTGACTATATATTGAGTTCTAGCTTTGGGAAAACAAAATTTAACAACTTTTAAAAAAAAATTGACTTTAAAACATCAAAGTGATACAGGTTTGTGTGATTCTCATTTTATTTGTAGTCTTTGCAGGTATTTTGATATTTAATTATTTTCTCAATTTCTACAATGTATATTTTCAGTTGTTTTGCATTACAATTCATTTGGACAAGATGTACATATTACATGTTCAACAAATGATTTAAGTCTGAAAATAGAAAAATGGAAAGTGTCTAGAGTTTTGGAGAAAAAGAATGAATTGATTTGTTATGGAAACTGGACAGCTAATGCAAAGTATAAAAGGGAAGACATTGCTGGTGGAATAAATTTTATAATAAGGAACTTTAGTGAAGATGATCGAAAGTACTGTTATTACTGTACTATTATTACTATTACTAATGGTGTTATTACTGGTGTTTCCTCTAAATGCAATAATATTACGGATCAGAAAATCACTGTTCGTAAGTATTATTATAGTTACTGATTCTGTAAAATTAATACCCCTGTGAAGTAGTTTGGGGGGTTGAATGAATGAATGAATTTTGTAGTCATTTTAAGTTACGTATGTCTCTTGTTGTCATCGGTCTGTTGACAGATTTGTTTCTGTGTGATGATTTCTAGTTCTAAGGGACAGATCCTTGACACTGAATAAAGGTTGGTAAAGATTTAGGGTATTATAACCCTACCTGTTTTCAAACAAGAGACCCAAAAGTGTAATAATGGATGTTTCTGTTATTTGTACATTTTTCATCTGATTTTGAAGGTTTTTTTTTTTTAATGAATTCCATAGGAAAATCCCTCATAAATAAATCCATAACGTTAGTATGTAATTGCATTTTGCATTCCCATTTTAACTTTTAAAAAAGAGAAATTTTCATTTTTTTTTGCTTTTTTAGCTCACCTGGCCAAAGGCCATGGGTCTTCAGATGGTCCTCTTTGAGAATTGTGTCCGACGACCCTGCCGCCAACCAAGATAGCCGCTGTTACTAAAAATAGAAAATTTGGCAAAAAAATCACTTAAAAATTATCTCCTGAAACTACTGGGCCAGTTGGGCCCAAACTATGGTGGGATGGTCTTTCGGTGGTCATCTTTCAGAATTGTGTCCGACGACCCTGGCCGCCAACCAAGATGGCCACCGTTACTAAAAATAGAAAATTCTTCAAAAAATCACTTAAAAATTATCTTCTCTGAAACTGCTGGGCCAATTGGGGCCAAACTATGGTGGAATGGTCTTTAGGTGGTCATTTTTCAGAGTTGTGTCCGACGACCCCGGCCGCCAACCAATATGGCCACCGTTACTGAAAATAGAAAATTCAGCAAAAAATCACTTGAAAATTATCTCCTGAAACTGCTGGGCCAATTGGACCCAATCTGTGGTGGAATGGTCTTTAGGTGATCCCCTTTCAGAATTCTGTCCGACGACCCGGCTGCCAGCCAAGATGTCTGCCATTACTAAAAATAGAAAATTTGGCAAAAGATCACTTAAAAATGATCTCCTCTGAAACCGCTGGGTCAAATGGTCCCAAACTATGGTGAAATGGTCTTTAGATGGTCCCCCTTCAGAATTATATCCGACAACCCCACCCGCCAAAGAAGATGGCGGTCATTGCTAAAAATAGAAGATTCGCCAAAATTCACTTACAAATTATCTCCTCTGAAACTGCTGGCCCAACTTTGAGCCAGGTGAGCGATTACAGGCTCATAGGAGCCTCTAGGGTTTTTTTTGCTCACCTGGCCAAAGGCCATGTGAGCTTTTGCCATCACTTAGCGTCCGTCGTACGTCGTTAACTTTAATCTTCTCCTCAGAAACCACCTGGCCAATTGCAACCAAACTTTGGTGGAATGGTCCTTGGATGGCCCCCTTCCAAAATTATGTCCGGTGATCCCGACTTCCATCCAAGATGGCCGCCATGATAAAAATAGAAAAAAGGGGGGATGAAATTTTAATTGTCCATTGCTGCTTTAGTATAAATCAAAATGAGCTCAAATTTTAACTGCAGCTACATGGCAAGGAGTAGTTTAACATATATTCCGGGTTTTTCTGTGAAATTTTTCTTTCAGCCGATTTATACCGATTATGCAAATTAGGCATATTTTGATAAAAGATCACATTTAAATCTTCTCCTCTGAAACTGCTAAACCAAATTAAACCAAACCTGGCAGGGATGGTCCCTGGGTGGGTCCCTTTCAAAATTGTGTCCGACAACCCCGCCCTCCATTCAAGATGGCTGCTGTTAATAAAAATAGACATTTCTTCAATTGTCCATTGCTGCTTTAGTATAAATCAAAATGAGCTGAAATTTTAACTGCAGCTACATGGCAATGAGTAGTTTAACATATATTCTGGGTTTTTTTCAGAAATTTGAGTTGTATTGATCTTTGGGTGGCCCACTTTCAAAATTATGTGTAACACCCCCATTTTCTATTAACTTTAGATGTCAAATTGAAAACCAGGTGAGCGATTACAGGCTCCTGGGAGCCTCTAGTTTATATTTGCAAATGAAATTATATTTCTAACATCCATTAAAAGTATATTAAGTACAGTGAAAACTAAATAACATCATCAAATTTGTAGATTTCTGACCGAAAAGCAAATACGCATTCGCTACATCAGTGTGGGAAACCATTTTTTTCAAACACTTGCCAAAATGGCGAGTGGATTGAAACAAGTACTCGCCAAAATGAAATAGAGCTCGCCATGTTTGGAGAGTGACATTTTTTTTTAAACTCGCCAACAAATACCAAATAAACAATACAGTAATGTTCAACAATTTATTTTGCAGATTTTGACAAGTCATTAACTTGGTCAAAAAGGATCAACACTCTCTTAAGAGCTGCGTTGATCTCTTACAAAATGTATTCCTCAATTTCGTTATCTTCGTCTTCATCAAGTACGGAAGCACAGACTTGTAAGTTTTGATACACGGTATAAAACATGTATGTCAAATCTGGTTCCGACACATATTTAACTTTTTGTTTTCGCGTATGTTTTCACTACGAATTCGTTTTAAATATTTCAAAACCAAATTATTGTATTTGCATTCATTTTAAAAGTCATCACATCTTTTTTTTTATGAAACAATATTTCATTTAATCGTGAAATCGACCTTGGCAAAATTATGCGGGTCGGGATTGTATACTTAATTTTTCTGTAGAGAAAGTGTCATGATCTCCAACGTTGGAGGTAAAGATAGATACTATACATGACGGAATGTTTTCTTATCGAGCAATGATTAATAAAATGTTGGATAAATGACACAGTTAACATATATTTTAACTGTTTGGGAGCTATGGTATTTTAAAGCTGTAAACCAGTTATCGTGGCGAGCGTTTTCAAGTTCCTATTCGCCTTACAACTATTACTCGCCAGACCGGCGAGTATAAAGTGGATTGTACTCGCCACTCGACATTTTCACTCGCCTTTGGCGAGTTGGCGAGCGGTCGTTTCCCACACTGTACATTGACATGGTGCTGCTCTGACTTATATTGAGTTATCAATACTGCAGTGATGATGAAAAAATGCAGCCTTCTATCCAAGATTAAGTATTATAGCTAACGGGTAAAACACAATAAAGGGCAATGCAGTGTTGCAGCAGAGCTGAAAATTCAAGTACTGTTATTCTTAAAAGCAACCTGTTTTCTATGATCTATAATGTATGAAGTTGGTATAATTTTTTTTTCAAAGAGGTGGCTCAACAGGAAATTTTTTTTTTCCTTCAGTTCATTTCGTCTTTTGTTGACTGGTTACGGACACTACACACAGATTGATCTCAACAAACTACAACATTTATACATTATTCTTTTAATAGAATACAATAAAATCAACATCAAAACATTTTTTAATGTAACTGAATTGTCCAAAAAGACTTTAATAGTCATATATTTGCCAAATAAACCCATTTTTACATGGCAGTTGTTAGAATCAAAATTTGGGTGTTGTTGAAATATTTTTTGTTGCAAAAAACAATGCAGATGTATAATACTTATATCAAATTGCAAGCATGAACACAGTTCTTAACATTGCCAAAACATATTGAAGAGTTACTAAATCTATTTAAAAATTCCAAACATTAAGAAAAATGGTTACGGACACTACAAAATAGCTCAAAATACAAAAGGAGATTCCTTATCTCAAGTGTAAAAGAAAAGCATAAATTTTTCAAGTAATTCTTTATATTTTATTTTATTAAGTTTTAAAACTTCATTTTATTTCAATTTATAGACATTTTACATGCATATGCAAGTGTATCTTTCAAAGAATTGTATAACTGTAAAATGCAAATTTTTATTTGCTTCATATGACCTTTTCAAATGTTTAGGTTTTAAACAAATCATTAAAAATGAAAACAGAACAACAAACAAACATTCCTTCAATGGTGTCTTTAAAAAAACTTCAAAACTTCAAAATTACAGAAAAATTGTCAGTTACGGACACTACAAAATTGCTCAAAATACCAAAGGAGATTCCTTATCTCAAGTGTAAAAGAAAAGCATAAATGTTTTAGTAATTCTTTATATTTTGTTGGATCAAGTTTTAAAACCTCATTTTCTTTCAATGTATAGATATTTTGTGCATATGCAAGTATATCCGTCAAAGAATTGCTTAACTTTAAAATGCAAATTTTTATTTACTTCATATGACCTTTTCAAATGTTTAGGTTTTAAACAAATAATTAAAAAAGAAAACAGAACAACAAACAAACATTCCTTCAATGATGTCTTTAAAAAAAACTTCAAAACTTCAAAATTACAGAAAAATTGTCAGTTACGGACACTACCATATAATAATACTTGGTAATAGGGTACCCGGTAAACGTAACTCTGTATCAGATCAACGGAAAATGTTACTTTGTAGCACAGACTACTACTTCAAATGTGTATATCTATATTTCTTCAATTGCTTTTACTTCAATTCATCCAGTTATTTTGCATTAAAAGCAAAATGTTCTCTTGCATCTTTTGGAATCGGGTCAGCCAGTGATTCCCCGTGATAACATCATCTCTTGAATTTTAAAATGAAAGTTTATCATTATGTTAAGATTACTCAGAATTACTTGCTAGTTCTCCTTTTAATTAATATTTATTCACAAGATTATAATTACACTCTTAAATATAGTTACGGACACTACGTGGTTTTTGTAGTGTCCGTAACCATATTTTCTGTTCTGCAGTTTTTATTGTCTACAATTGTTCATATTTTGACTGATTATAACTACTCTGTGTATTTTACATCTTCAAACATGAAAATATCAATCTTTTGACAGTGTTTTCTAGAAGATTTTTTTAGTGGTTACGGACCCTACAGATTTCTGATAAAGACATTTTTTGGACTTTGAAATTCAATTAAACAAAATTTTAATCCAATATCCTACTAAAATGGATTTTTTATTAACTTGTTATATTTGATGAGTGGGAAACATAATTTTTTTGTATGAAATTAGGTGTTTTATTATGCTTAAGCTTCACATAAGGAATGGGAGAAATTCTTGTCTAAAACTATATAACGAAACATACCTTTTGGATAAAGCCTGATAATTTCTCCAATTGACAGGGTTCGAAATTAACGATTGTCCGCTAGTCCGAGACTAGTAATTTTCCCCACGGACAACACATATCTCCTAGGTACTTGTCCGCTTGGGCTAGTAAAAAAATAGAGACCGGTATGTATCACGAAGAGTTGGAAAGACGTTATTGTCCCTGTTCCTTTCTGTCCTTTATGATACGCCATTTACAACTGTGTCAAACATGCGCTTGAAAATTACTTATAAAACTACGTTGTTTAAAGCGCTTGGAAGACGGATCACACAAACGTTTGAAATAGTTAAGTTGTTTTCCAAAATTCAAGCACAAATTTGACACTGACAAAATATAATTTCATTTATAAAATATTTATGGC
>MJUT01003539.1:294845-310917 GCA_002080005.1 Gigantidas platifrons | reverse complement strand
AAAACTACAATTTAAGTGCTATGAAAGGGTATGACATTTACAGTATTTTGTTTGCTTCATGGTATTATGGGTTTTGCTAATCATTGAAGGGCTAAACTGTGAAATCATTGTCCTGTGTTCTTTGGTAGCTATCTCATTGGCAATCATATCAAATTTCATTATTTTCATATTTGAAGGAAAAAAACACCCTCAAAACTGTCTTTTTGAGAAAGACATTTTCACTCCAAAAAACTCTCAGATTGCAGGCTTTTGCATCTAGATTTTCAACATTTATCTGGGGGGGGGCATATCCCCAGACCCCCTTAGCCAACTCGCATCCTGAAGGGTGCTCGCCGCATCTACAGGACTAGTTGAGATTTCTAAGGACTAGTGATTGATATCTTCTACTAGCCCTTTGGGCTAGTAACTACAAAAGTTAATTTCTAACCCTGAATTGATGTCCGATTTTCATGAATTTGGTATCAAATTAATCCTGATTAATTTTTCTAGAGATTTATATTAAAATAGTTTTGTTGTTTTCCTATTTTGAAAAGTAAATTTTGGTGTAAAAATAAACAAATTTCAAGTGCAACAGCATAACGCCTTATTTGTGCAAATTTTTCGGTACCCTTTAAGCCTGTTACTCAGAAACTATGAGAGATATCTCCTTGAAATTTTGTATGCAACTTCTGTGTTTCACCATCCAAAATATGATTCGATTCATACCTCTAAATTCAATAGAAGTATGTTAATATTGCACATAACACACTGTTTTCGAGTATGAGCCCTATATTGTGTTTCAGTCGTAAAAAAATATCTTGCCATTCCAACATCGTATGTACCCTCAGAACGAGTATTTAGTCTTGCGGGTCATTTAGTGATCAAAGAGGGCTCGCCTCAGTCCTTCAAATATTGCCAATATCATTTCATGAATAAAAACATGGAATACTACTGGTAATAATACTGATAATTACACACTATAAGAGTGTTTAATCAAATTTATTTATGCTTGATGTTGAATTTTCCCCAGAATTTATTAAAGTTTGTTCACTGTCTATGGATTTATAATCTGATGTGATAAATGCTGTCAGTTACCACTAATTATGTAAGGTACTGATCAATCTAGTATTGACTAAAAATAGACATTTTTTGACATGTTAATTACTCTTTATTTTATAAATCAAAATGAGCTCAAATTTAAACTGCAACCGCATAACCATGAATAGTTCAATATTTCTTTGGTTTTTTTCTGGAAAATTTATCCTTCTGTTGATTTATACTGGTTATGCTTCTGCTAAGAAACTTGAGCTGAAATGATCTTTGGTTGACCAACATTCAAAATAATGTGTGACGCCCCGACTCTCCATCCAAGATGACTGCCGGTACTATAAATAGATTTAAATGACATTTAGCTGAAAAAGTTTCTATGAAATTTAGAAGTCAAATTGAAAACCAGGTGAGCGATTACAGGCTCCTATGAGCCTCTAGTTTAAGAAATTTGACAATGCGACTGATTACTTTAACAGCTAACTGCAAAGACCATGAACATACTCATGGATGTGCACTAGGCCATTGTAGTTATGACCATTATTTTTCACTAGTCCTACTTGATTTTTGCTAGGCAGGGGACGCAGGTTGCATTACGTCCTTTTTGCACTGATTGGAAATACAAGTTGGTCATAAATAAAGTTTATGTTCTATCTGTTAACCAGAATTAAAGAATAGCCACTGCTGCTGGAAAAACTTGGAGAAATGTTAAAACATCTTTTAAGTAGCCACAAACCTAGTTACAGTAAATACACACTCTGTCCTTCCGTCCGTCCAAGATATTTTTCATCTCATTTTTCTCAGCAACTATTGATGGCAGAAATCTGATATTTGGTCACAAGCTTCATATAGGTATGTCATATTGTGGGAAGCGTTTTTGGACCAATCAGATTCCAATCCTACTTCCTGTTTGCCAACTTAGTTGGTTTTTATACACATTGAACATATATGCGGGGGTATCATAAGTGAGCATTAGCTCACAGTTCATCTTGTTGAGAGACCATTTAAAAAATTGCTGGTTTTTTTTTTCGAAAAGGGGTCTAAAAGGAACCACATTATGATATTTCACATATATGGAAGGTATATAGAATTATTAGATTTTGTCCGTAGTATGTTGACATATTTCCTGTATCTCATGTGATATCACAGATAAACTCAACTTAAAGGGGACAACGAAAGCTGAATTCCAAAATTTGAACTTTCTTACTTTTCATCCAATTTTAATGAAATTTTTGCTAAATAAATATCCTTATGACTTTGAAGATTAACAGGGCTAAGGGAACCAACACTTTAAATGTTAAAATGAGACAAGTGGCCAAATTACAGTGGGTCCACCAAATTGCTGCATCCAACACATCTTTGTGTCAAGCAAAATAACTGTTCCACTCTTTGATTTTAATGTATATACTTTTTCAACTTTTCTTTGTTGAGTCATATCAAAAATGATATCATGCTTCACTCAGTGTGTCTCTAAGGCCTTCATTTTTTGTTAATCAGAAATTAAATATGGTTATAGCTACCACTGCAGCCTTGCAGGAAAAAGTTGAAAAGAAACCATTGGAGAAATGTTAAAGCGTCTTTTAGAAACAACAAACCTGGTTAAACACTCACTTTTCATAAATGAATAATAAAATCACTAGATGGTTTGATTTAGGTTTATGGTGTTTAACACCACTTTCAATAATATTTCAGCTATATTGTGGCAGTCAGTTTTATTGGTGGAGGAATCCGAAGTACCCTGAGAAAACCATTCACCTGCCGCAAGTCACTGACAAACTTTATCACATCATGTTGTATCAAGTAGACAGAGAAAACCATCGATCTGTCGCTAGTCACTGACAAACTTTATCACATCATGTTGTATCAAGTAGACAGAGAAAACCATCGATCTGTCGCTAGTCACTGACAAACTTTATCACATAATGTTGTATCAAGTAGACAGAAAACCATCGATCTGTCGCTAGTCACTGACAAACTTTATCACATCATGTTGTATCAAGTAGACAGAGAAAACCATCGATCTGTCGCTAGTCACTGACAAACTTTATCACATCATGTTGTATCGAGTAGACAGAGAAAACCATCGATCTGTCGCTAGTCACTGACAAACTTGATCACATCATGTTGTATCAAGTAGACAGAGAAAACCATCGATCTGTCGCTAGTCACTGACAAACTTTATCACATCATGTTGTATCAAGTAGACAGAGAAAACCATTCACCTGCCGCAAGTCACTGACAAACTTTATCACATCATGTTGTATCAAGTACACCTCACCTCACCTAAGACTCACGATGTTAGTGGTGATAGGCACTGATTGCATGGGTAGTTTAAATCCATCAACCATATCATATGATCACGACCACGACAAACCCTTAAATCACTAGATGAGCCTCTATTAATTTGTTTAATCCTTTCATTTGTTTACCATTTCAGATAAAGAAAAGACAGGTTTATCTGGCTGGGAAATCTTTGGTGTAGTTGTTGGTGTAGTTGCTGGTGTAGTTGTTGTAATTCTTATAGCTGTTTGTATTGTTCGCGCATGTAAAAGGAGACAAGCTAAAAATGACGAAAACGTAAGTAAAGATTAAGACATTTATCAAAATTAAATTATCTACTGGTTCTTGCCAGTATTTGCATAATAATATATTCTTCTTTTATCATTTAGCAATGACAGCAAAATAAATAGAGAACAGAATGATAGAAAAATAGTGAACAGAATGATAGTAAGATAAATAGTGAACAGAATGATAGAAAAATAAATAGTGAACAGAATGATAGAAAAATAAATAGTGAACAGTATGATAGTAAAATAAATAGTGAACAGAATGATAGAAAAATAAATAGTGAACAGAATGATAGAAAAATAAATAGTGAACAGAATGACAGGAAAATAAATAGTGAACAGAATGATAGAAAAATAAATAGTGAACAGAATGATAGTAAAATAAATAGTGAACAGAATGATAGAAAAATTAATAGTGAACAGAATGATAGAAAAATAAAGAGTGAACAGAATGATAGAAAAATAAATAGTGAACAGAATGATAGATATCAGGAATCATTAAAAAAAAAAATATACTTGCATCACCAAAACTTCTGTCATGCACCCATTAAATGAATTTTAAATTGTTGGATATTGAGGGGATTTGTTTAATTATGAACATGGGTGATGGCATCTTCGCTAGCGAAGGGTTACGATCTGCTCTACTCATCTTCACCCTTGGCATCGTTAGGCAGATTTTCGAGGTCACACGGTGACAGTTTATATGTAATGCAGCTAGTGGTAGCAGCAACCAATCAGAACGCGCTTTACAACGTGCCAACAAAGACATCTTTTCCGTCTATAATAGCCATTATAGATTTGCTCTGATTGTCTGTCATTGAGGTTAAATTAAATTTTTCACAAATCTTCGCTTGAAAATCTGCCATATTATAATCTCGAGTTAATTTTCAGGGCATTCAATTGAAAGGAAGTGAAAGCCTCACGTCGATTGGCTGAAAATGACATCATTACATGGGCGTAACTGTCAAAATCCAGCAGGTGGCAGTGTGCGAGAATTACGAAAATCCGTCTAACGATGCCAAGGGTGAAGATGAGTAGAGCGGATCGTAACCTTTGGCTAGCGAAGATGGGGTGATGGGTCATGACATATTTTTTTTACATTAGATGGCATCTGATGTTGTTATATTTTCACATTAATCGCTTCCTCCGAAACCATTGGGTAAAATTAAACCAGACTTGCTATCTCCTACTGTAAAACGCTGCATATTCAAAAGAATGATTATATCTAATTAATTTTTTTTTATCTGATTTCAGGTTGAAGAAAACGTTTCTCTGAAAGATAAAGAACCAAACGGACATTGTTAATAAGCGTTTTCTAAGAATTTACAAATTTTGTACTTAGAAGATAATTTTATGTGTGTATTGAAGGGAATTACTGTCGGAATGAAAAGGTTACATTCAAATTTGTTTTGTATTATGTTTGATTTGTATAATTGTAATGTAATGTAATATCATATTCTCTATTGGCAAAATACTGTGTCCACACTTGTTTTAAATATACACTTCTATAGTTTTTAGCTGATCTTGTATAGCAACAAATGCATTCATGTGACTTTTTTATTGTTGAATTTTTTAGGGTTTAAATTCACACGATTGCATATTTTTTTCAGTATTGTAGTCTTCTGTGGCACATGTTCATTTTTAGCTCACATGGCATGTGAGCTATTGCCATCACGTTTCGTCCGTCAACATTTCACATTTTAATTTTCTCCTCAGAAACCACTGGGCCAATTACAACCAAACTTTGGTAGAATGGTCCTTGGATGGCCCCCTTCCAAAATTGTGTCCGGTGATCCCGACTTCCAACCAAGATGGCCGTCAAGCTAAAAATAGAAAAAAGGGGGATGAAATTTTGTTTTAAATCTTCTCCTCTGAAACTACTGAGCCAATCTCAACCAAACTTTGCTGAAATGATCCTTGGGTGTTCCCCTTCCAAACTTGTGTCCGGCATTTCAGACCTCCGACCAAGATGGCCACCACAGCTGAACTTAATTTAACATAGGACCCTATGGGAAATTCCCATAAAAATTTTCTTGTCTGAAACCATTTGCTCAATGACAACTAAAATGTGTCTGGCCTTCAACCAAGATGGCCCCACAGCCGAACTTAGCTTAACGTAGGACCCTATGAGATTTTCACATAAAAATCTTCTTGTCTGTAACCATTCTCTATCCAGAGTTGTTGTTCCTACTACGCTACACAACATCTCTGTCAACGCTCTCATTTTAAAAGATTTTTGTAAAATTTAGAAACAGTAAAAAAAAATGTACTTAAAATTGTTTTAATTATTGTAAATATCAATAAAGATGAAAATAAATCACTCATTTTAAATCAATTCTCTCTTAAAAATGATTCCCCCCCTTTCCACTTCTTGGAGAACTATTTTGCGGAGGTAAAAATTAAAAAGTTAAAAACGAAAACAAATCATTTTTAAGAGAGAATTGATTTGAAATGAGTGATTTATTTTCATCTTTATTGATATTTACAATAATTAAAACAATTTTAAGTACATTTTTTTACTGTTTCTAAATTTTACAAAAATCTTGTAAAATGGCCATTGACAGAGATGTTGTGTAGAGTAGCAGGAATGACAACTCTGGATAGAGAATGGTCTGGAACCAGTTGCTCAATTGGAACTAAACTTTGATGGGGAATTATACATTTTGAAAAGTTGTGAAGTGTCAATGAGGAACTTTGTACTTTTATTTGATACTTGGTTTTTACTTCATTCCCTTCTTTTACTAATGCTTTTTGTGCTTGTTAGTTTACTTATATTACATCATTTAATAAATGACTATTTTTTTCAAGCGAGTGTCTAAAAGTGCAAACATCTTATTTCCTACCATCGAAATTTCATCAATCATAATGACTGATAAATTTCTGTATTTCATTCGGAGTGTATTAAGAACATCACAAGACAATGATTGGTTAAATCCTTTACTGGGCTGTATCTGAAAAGCATTATGTATTCTAACACCATTATGTTGTAAGCCACTTTCCCAGTGGGGGCACAAAGAACATGTAAAACTTCATGTTCAGTTGCATTGTTATTGAAAGCAGCTTTGATCCAGGTGAGCGATTACAGGCTCCTGGGAGCCTCTGGTTATAGTATTCCACTACTTAGTACCTGCGACTGCTTAATAAAAGTGATCGCAGGGGCAGGATTGACTGTATATTGCTGGTCAAGTTTTCTTCGGTTTTTGTAAGATTAATAAATTAAACTATTAATTTGTGTACATGCTATTTTTTTTTATTCAGTGTATGCCAGTGAGCTTGTGATGTAATTGTTGTTTTGATATGCCAACTTTAAATAAAGCTTATTTCATCTTATCTTATTCTGTCATGACCATTGTTTAACTTTCTATTGACAAAAATCTACTTTGATCTTTACATTGTTATTAGCATCCTTGACCAATTTACATTATCTGCTCAACAGTAGTCTTCCTTTTTAGCTCACCTGACCCAAAGGATCACTGGTGGCATCCGTCTGTCCATCCATTGTCTCTAAACTTTTTACATTTATATCTTCTCCTCTGGAACTACTCCAAGGGCCTGGATGGCTCAATGAGTTAGGTAATTGGATGACCTAACAACTCATACAAGCCTATCACCAATATGGTGTGGGTTTGCAACCAGCTTTGTAAATTACAAAAAAGGGTACACTCGACTCGCAGCCGCAAGTGATAAAGTTTACCAGTTGGTTGCACATGGTCGGTGGTTCTCTCCGGGAACTCCGGCTTCATCGGTAACAGGTCTAATCAACCCCAAACAAAATCGGTCCCAGATCTAATCGTATAATATTGAAGTGGTCATGCGAAAGTACTGGTCGCTAGCTGGGACGTTGTGCAGGATATTGTGTCAATGATGAACATGAAGTTTCTATTTAAATATGTTGACAGAAAACATTTCATTTTTGTACATATTTTAAACTTCTATGAACCTGCATAATTATCCGAAAAATGTCCAACATTGAAGTTTTACCATTCAAAGTAACAAAACAATCATAGTAAGAGGTCATATTGTAAGATAAATGTTGATAATGTGAAAAGTGGTGGTTTATTGTGAAAGTACCTGTACTGAATGAGACACAGATCATAATTTTTTTTAATGTATCTAATACTAAAAACGTCTTTTGGAGCAAAGCCGAATGTCAGAATTGTTATGTCCACTAAGCCATTTTTAAGTTGTTAAGTTATACAATTATTATGTACATTGATGATGTTCAACCGCTTTTTACACATTGCAAAAGTGTTGGCTGGACATGAAAGTTACTTGATTTGCAGATGCTTTATATGACCCATGACACACTATATTATTAGAGAGTTTCCTTTAACCTGCTCAAAACTTCTTCCACCACTAAAACTGGTCGCCATGATATAGCTGAACTATTGCTGAAAGTGGCNTTAAAACACAATAAATCAATCAATCTGGAACTACACTTTGTCTACAAAAAAAAAATCATTTCGTTTTGATCTAACAAAAAACATTGCCGATACATGCATTCTTGTTTCTCATTGGCCAATATACGAAACAAATTCTCCTCTGAAACTACTGTGAAAATTGGGGTTATGGTTATGGTGATTGACCCCACTTTCAACGATAATTCAGTTGTATCATAGTGGTCAGTTTTATTTGTGGAGGAAACAGGAGTACCAGTAGAAAACCACCGACCTGCTGCAAGTCACTAACAAACTTTATAGCATAATGTTGTATCTACTACACCACGCCATGAGCGGGATTCGCACTAAAAACTTTAGTGGTGTTAGACATTGATTGCATATAGGTAGTTGTAAATCCAGCTAGCATATATAACACATCGAAATTAGATTTAAAAAAATTATATACCTATTTATCCTGCAGTTGTTATATTGGAGCAGTCAAATTGCATTCACTGGAAATACGGTCATGATCACTGACCAAGATATACATGTAGTTTTTTTTCTGGTACATTTGTACCTGATTCATGTTTAGCGACGATAATAAACAGTGTAAGCACGGACGTCACAGGGAACACCACTAAAGATGATTGGAACGACGATTGTTTCTGCTCTTTTAATACGATTTGGTAGTTGTTTTTGGGACTTTTTTGACATTGCAAGATAAACACAATATACGTACATATTTGTTAGAAAATTAAAAAAAAATTGCACTCACTGCATGCGAAAATGGCAGAAAAGCTCGGCAAAAGCTCGCTTTTCTACTCGTTTCTAAAGCTGTACAAATAAATTATATATTTTCCGACAGTACTTATATTGTCGGAATATGTACAAACTCGGGTAATTCTATCGTCTGTTTTAGGTGTCAAACCAGTAATTCAACCAATCAGAGCTAAGAACAAAAGTAGTCCCTTTAATAAAAAAAAGTTCCTTTCACTTTGTTGTATTGTGACAAATACTGAATGGAATGGAATAATTAAAATTGATAATTGAAGTTAAATATATAAGGATTATTTTGAGCCCAAATTTGATGCATTTAGTTGAATTTTAATACCTCTATGGAGGATTTGATGCATGACCTATATATATTGAATTTCCCGGGGATGGCTGAGCTATTTTTAGAGTAGGTGTTTTCCATAGCCTGGCATTTCACTGCAAGGCTTTAAACATGCCCTGATATTTTGACAGAACGTAGAGGAATCATGTACGTTTCAGAAAATATATGGTCTTAGAAAGGTTAAACTTAAGATAAAATAGCCAGTCAGGCTCGAAAAAACACAAATTTAGTAGAAAATGTTAAAGAAATTAATTATAGGTTTCACACCTAAATAGTCTACACCATAACTATGATATTCTGAATACAATTCCTTCACTCGCAGCCCCGGAAGAATAATTATAGCACTTAAGGTCAGCCCTGTACCAGTCTGGTATAAATAATTTAACAGACTGCATGTACTTCATGACCAAAATTAAAATACACACACTTGATTTTTTTTTAATTTAAATTAGACAATATGTGCTTACTTAAATATAAAATTAATTGTATTCAAAACATTTATATGATTTGTTTACATTTATTGATATTCGCTATAAAAGTCTACTCAATTCTATACTTTGCCAGATGATCCTCAAAATCCCAGGGTCCGTAGCATTTGCTACATCGATCTGCTATATGGTTAATCCGGTCCTGCTGACCTCTTTACACGAATTATGTCATTAGAGCTGGTTTAACTAAACAGCTGCTGAATTATATTCACTACAGGTTATATATAGATTCTCCTCCAGTTGCCCGTGGGTTACGATATTTTTCCACTCAAGAGAGTTAAATTTAAATTTTTAACCACAAGCCGTCAGCCGAGTGGTTGAAATTTTAAATTTAACTCTCGAGAGTGGAGAAATATCGTAACACACATGGGCAACTGAACGGGAATTTGTTTCTCCCATTATTTAACACGAACTTATTTCAAAATCCTTCAAAATTACCGATTTGACAACATGAGGGGAAAGGCACGAGACATTTTAATCCTCTAGAGGATTACAGATTTTTCCACCACTGGTTCAGCGAGGTTAAAACGCCGTAATAATGGGAGAAATATATATAAAATGTACAATCTCTTTTAAATGTGAAAAACAGTACTGATCAAGAAAAGTGTAGAATTTCATTTTGCTATAGGCATAATGATTTTAAGGTTGCTTTTTTTGTTGGCGCCAAGTTTCAGTAATTCGGTTTTAGATCTTTAAACAGAAAAGAATATATATCTGGTTTATAAAAGTATATACACAGACCCCTTTTATATTGGATTGTATGGGCCGTGATGGTCGTAATCGTATGGTAGATGGATTTACAACTACCTGTCCAATCAGTGCCTATCACAACTAAATGTCTGATTTCGAATCCCGCTCGTGGCAAGGTGGACTCGATACAATATTATGTGATAAAGTTTATCAGTGACTTGCGACAGGTTGAGGTAGTTTTCTCCGAGTATTGTGGTTTCCTTCATCAATAAAACTGACCGCCACGATATAATTGAATTATTGTTGAAAGTGGCATTAAACACTACAACCCTAACCCTACTAGATTGCAGGTTTGGTCAGAGAGTAATACAACAGCAGTTCCAAGTCTTAGATATGTTTTTCAAAGCATAGTTCATCAAATTTAAATGTTCATCCTCAGCTTAGTGTAATATATTACTCCAAGTCCTCAGACATAAGTAAGCATAGCCTATTTTGGTTATTCTGTTTCACTGGAAGGGGAAAGATTAATATATACCAAGGCCGTAACTAGGGTCTCATTTCTAATGTGGAAAGTAATCTGGGGCCAACACAGGTCCCCAAGCAGGTCCAGGACATAGTCCTGGTAGGGGGCAAGGGGACAAAGTCCCCCTGGAGCTCCGGCTTTACTTGAAATTGCAAGGGTATTTTCGCTATGAAAATGATCGTAGTACATGTAATTAAAGTGGCTGTTTTAGTAGTCAAAATTAACATCCAATGTATGGTATTCGTGGCTTTAAAGAGAAGGAAGTCATGTAGTGGTCATGTGTTCAATGAAAAAAGCAAATCGAAATAAATTCAACACTATAGTACGACAATGTGCGATACATGTAGTAGGCATGATTTGAAGATATGAATTGTCATTCAAACTGCAGTGTTCCAATCTTCCGGTGTCCCGTTTCGTCAAATCGTCTTAGAATGTTTTCTCTGCTCACATTCGTATCTCTGTGAACATAGAGCATGGCCAAACCACACAACTCTTCTTCGCCCATTGTAACTCTTTCCCATGTTTTGAGTCTACGAAGAGATGAGAATAAACACTAGTAACGGGGAGTGTCAACAGAATTATGAAGATACGCCTAATATTGGTGTAAACGTTTTCATGCGCGTAACTCAGAGATTTCTGGAGAGGAATGGGTATATGTTCAAACCCATCATGAAATTTCATTCTCCATCTGGTTATTTCTGGTCTCCAGGTAGCTAAATCAGGCAAATCTTCTCGAAAGACATTCGACAACTCATCTACCCAGTGATCGAACTTGCTGGATATCAGATACTGACCTAACAACATTTGCCACTGATCAATAGGAAATCTGCGAGTTCATTGTTAACGTGGTCAAGAAAGGCAAAGTACATTGTTGTTCGCATTAATTGTTCGGCAGAATTGACATTTGGGTTATCTCTGTGCACCTGTCTACCTACCCTTCTCATTGGGTGCAACACAACTTCAATTGTGTCTGCAATATTTTGCGCCCTAGCGTTAAGTTGTGAAAATTGCTCATCCATTCTAAGTCTTTTTAACGTATTGAGGGTACTTCGGGACTCATCAAAGGCAATAACCATATCGCAATTTGTCTTTTGAAGGAAAAGTGTTAAGGGTTTAAATCAAAGCGCGAAAGCGCTGATATACGTTTTGCCTTGAAACTTTAACGTTTCCATTTCGTTGTATATTTCGTACATAACATCACCTTCTGTCAATATAAAATTCAAGTCGTTTCTTGTAAAATGTAACAATGACTTATGTGTAGATAAAAACCAAACAATTAGGGACACATTGTCTAGTTTGTCTACCTCTTGTTAGGACAGAAAACCTTTCAGAACCCTGATGTTTATCCCCTGTGATATAGGCACGGTCTTTTAGACTCAACATTGTTAACAACCCTGTAGGTGTTTATTCTGAATTTCAATCAAAGTTATAAAAAGTAATGACATGTCACAGCTTTACTTAATTTATTTCCATGAACTTTGTAACATTGATGTAATATTCCTAGAAAAGTGTTATACAAAAATAATTTTCCAAGAATAATGCATCAAGTGTTCCTTTCCAAGACAAATGCATTGTACATAATCCATTTCCAAAGATTTTGAATTAGTGTAAGTTGTTCCAAGAGGATGATGGCACCCATAGCAATATACATAGAAAGCGACTAAAGAACTGCAAACAAGTGACCTGGGGAAAGATAGCTGCAATAATGTAGCTCATGTGACAAACTTGTGTCTCGGTGGAGCCACAAAGCGGTGCCATTCGTCACAATGGAGCAAAATAATATATTGCAGTTGAACATAAACATTCACTATTTACGCTTCAAACATTTCATTATAACTATTACTGATGATCCCAGTCCTTGTTAAATCGGTTTGGCTGAAAAATGTATGCTTTTCAAAAGTACAACAATTGTTCAAATTTATCTATCGTTCGCCATAACCGGAAACTACGGAAGGCGGAGCTTTTCTAAATATGGTATTTCTACTACGATATTTACTATATTTACTATGGCTGATGTAAACATTCACGCCCCAAATCGCCAAATATGGCATCCAAAAAATACCAAAGTGAGGCTTTCACCGGAAGATGACCACAAATGACGAAATTCAAAATGTAGTTGGTAAATGAATTTTCATTCTGTGGGAATTACGTTCTAAAATACTGGTAGGTAATAAAAACTTGTTATAATAGTGGACAACAGGAAAGGTTATGTCTTATTATTGATAAATGTAGGTGTCAGAAAATCTGTAAGCGAGCGCAAAAAATCTCTGCGCCTGTTCAATTACATGTAATGGAATCCCGTTAAAGCCCTTGCGAGTAAGCGAGCATTTAGGGTTTTATTGTTAGAACTAGCGGAGAGAGTGAAAGGGGTTACAAGCATTTCAAGCTATATGCATCCTGTTTGTGGGTTTAATTTATACTATTCTAAGAGACTCGTGGCATCCCTTGCTTTATAAATAAAATGCAACCTGGGCCTGCCAGCCAGTGGGGAAAGCCTGGAAAGAAAGGATCACATCATTTCAAGATGTATAGTGTATCGTATGCATGCTGTTTGGTGGGTTAATTTTTAATGGGCACATATGATTGAAACTGGCGAAGTCCAAGCCACCTTATTAATACTCTGGCAGAGTATCTGCTGTTCTTTATCCCGATGTCAAATACAAATATAGGAAAGTAAGCCGTAAGGTGAACTAAGCTAAGGAAAGGGGGATGAAAGGGTGAAAACAAAATTGTGTACCTCGTAGTTGGAAATTATCCTCGTGTTATGGGTTTTCGTACTATTATCGATTTTCCTATCTGGTAATTAACAGTGTTAACCCTTCATTCATATGAGTATGACGATTGGAATTTTCAAAGAATGGCTAGTTAAATATTTCTTTGTACATAAGATTGTTTTAAAAGCCATTCCTGAATTTTAATATACTCTCGATTATCTGGCAACTATTTCTGAATATTTTTTAATCACTAAAAGACCAAATCACTCATTTAATTCCTTACGCAGGAACTATATATCCGTTCTCTCCACTTGATCCGCAACGTCTGCTGTCAGTAAAATGGCGTCATATGTTTTCGTATAAAGTACACAANATAGCAGTACATGCATCTTTGTAAATGTCACACTAAAAGTGTTACACTCCTGACATTTTTTGATACATTTTTGGACGCTATTTTTTAGTGGTAGCAGATAATGCAGTGAAATTTTGCAGCAAGGTTCTATGTACCAAAGTACATATTCTGATACAAAAAGATCCAATTTAAATCATCACATATTAGAATGGTCAATGATAAAAGAAATGGGGTCATTTTTTTTGAAACAGCCCATATAGGGAACTACTAATATAATTATTGAATAGTGCCAAAAATGGAAAGAACAGTTGGTGTAGGAGCTACTACTATAACATGCAACAACCCAGTTTTACATTCTATTACATTATTATTTTATTTCCCATCAACTGTTTACCAGACACTACATCTGTTTTGAAGGGGCAAGCAAATCAATGTGACAGTCAAAGTGAAATATAGTGCATTTGTGGGTTTAATTTTATACCTTGGAAAAGGGAAATATTTTTCTATATGGGGTCTTTTTCGCGGAAGGGGAATGTGACTCTTGAACACATTTACACACTTATTAATAGATCTGACGATGAACTTTTATCCAATGATATACATTGTATATATATATAGCCTTCCGAAGACAACATCCGTGTCCTTTCCATCTTTATCTTTTTTGTTTTGAAGCCAACATCAACATTTAGTTCCCGGGATTCCCTCATCCATTTACAGACACCTACTGGAGTATTATACAGGTTTTTTTTTCATTATTTGTGTCCAAGTTTGTTTGCCGGTTGCCCTACATCGATACTTTCATATCGTGCTTATTTTTAGGTGGAACATACTTTAAAAGAATGTATTGTTGACATAAATACGTCAGCAGTGAGTCAAGGTTAACAGGTCAAAACCTCTTTGGGATTTTCAATACTTTTCATTAGATAGTACGTCAAACATTAGAACATGTGTTGTCTAAAGCACTGGTTCCCAATCCTGAACAAAATTACGATGGTCGAGAACTAACGACACTGACAAACCAGTTGAATTGTAACCCCAGCAGCGTAGGATATAAATAGACTATATATTTTAAAATTTATTCTAAAATTAAAAACAGAAAACACACATTTCGGAACAGGACAAAAGTAGAAAGGTACAATTTTTGTACACTTGCTGAAATATCCATACGCATTTTTTGTTGTACGAAAATCAAAGTCTCTTACATAGTACACCAGTGTTCTAGCTAGGATTTCAAAGGGGTAGGGTTCTACTTCTGAAAAGGGTACTTTTATGCGTAAACGTTGGTTGAAAAGGGGCACTTTAATGCGCAGAGCTTCTATAGCTACCGAGTTAATATGGTCAGTACTTGATTCGTGCTCTTTAATTTTATCTAGTCTAAGTGACACACATCCTGTTGTAGCCCATACATTTTTCATATTGTGTCTGGTACACAAGAAACACTTCATACTATTTTCAACACACTCAAGCCATGGTCGATTTAACTTCCAATTGTTATGAAAGCCCACTTTGTGACCACTATGTCTTTTTCTAGGAGTGTCAAGGGGGCCTGAATCAGTTAATTTTCTATTTAATGGGTTAATTTGTGGTTCATTTACTTCAAAAAATTAAGATTGTTGCCTAGAAAATTATGAACTTCAATCCAAAGCAGAACAAAATTTGATATAATTGATCTTAAATTTTTTTTATACCAATGTTGTAAAGTTTTTCAAAATATCTATATTTTAATGGATGTCTATTTACGCATGTGTGTTATTACTACAGGTAATGTATAGAACTGGTTGTTGCTAAATATTGTCTTTGTTTCAGTTTAAGTAGACAGGTTTTTATTTCAGATTAAACTTAAGTGGTTTTATTGTGTTTTGATAATAAAATAATGTAAATGGCATATTAGATTTTGTTAATTTTGGTTTGTTTCAAGTAAAAATGTATAACAAAGGGAAATAACTCATTTTTTATATCGACTTACGAAGTTGAAAAATACGATGTCAAACTTTTGTTTTCCTTTGCCACTTTCTTTCAAACGTCTTTTCCGGGAAGGCATTGTGAATGATATGAATTTCAAAGTTCGAATTTTTATAATTACCGTGAAATCTAATCAGAAAATCGATCGATATACGTTACATTAGTTAATGTTCTAAATTTAACTTTGACATATTCAAATTAGATAGGGGGCGCTACAATGTAAACATGAAACAGTTGTTCGAAACGTGAACCAAACT
>MJUT01003539.1:245882-255957 GCA_002080005.1 Gigantidas platifrons | reverse complement strand
ATATAATTGCCTCTAAGCTACATGTATTTGGTTCTAGCTGTTACTTTCTCCACCATTATCTCTTTGTCTTAATGGACGTGTCAGTGATTTCGATCTTCATATTTATTTCATACATCATAATTGTTCATTATATATGTCTGTCTCTAAAATGTCTGTCTCGAACTGTTACTCTTCCTAAAATTATCATATCATTGATTTCAATCTTAATGTTTAGCATGGGATTGAACTTTCTTATTAAAAGACCTTAAGTTATGTACATGTTAATATTATCACTAAATATTGTCACTTTAGTTCACACTTTTTCCAATGTTATCTCTATGTCTTAATGGGTATGTGTCATTTAAATGTAAATAATTTTGATTTTAAATAGGATACCTTTTCAAACAGAATTTTATTGCTTTTAGAGGGTTTAGATATCTGTATATATTTCGTTTTGAAATAGGATTAACTTTTATGATAAAATACCATTAATGAGGAAAATGGTATGACTTAAAATTTTAAGATTAGCAATCATTATCAGTATGTTTAATGACCTGTGCATTATTTTCAAAATTTTTTTTCCTGATAATATTTAATAAAAAATGTTTGTTAGTATCACTTATAGTTTTCTGCATGTTATGTATACGTCAAATTTAAATGAGGGATGCCAGGATGGTTAGATGTGAAAGTGTTATGTATAGATGTTACAGAACTTTTTACTTTTTCATCACCTGTTTCACATTCCAGTATTTAATTTTTTTTATGCCAGTGTTTTATTTCTGTTTAAACTACTTAAGTATATTTATTATTTTTTAAACAGCGAATTGGTGCTTAAAACAAGAACACAAATTTAAGAATATTTTTAATTGTTTTTTTTACTTGAAATGGTTGTGTTTTATAATACTCTAAATTATATGAATATTCTCAGGGTGATATGTTTTTACAGTGATGCCATATGTATATATGTTAAAGATTGTTGTTATCCCTTTAATATATAGTATTTGATTAAATTTTTGAACTTTATATAGATTTTTTATTTATTTGATTTATACCATTTCAAAGCTTGGACAGTTATTGGTCTTTGGTTCAGTTGAGAATTGTAGTTATCTTTCTTTTTACTATTGTGTTTTTGCAATGTTTAAGTGTCACATGAATTTAGTATGGTTTGGTTGAGAAAGACTACTTGCATACCTGGTGCTAAATAGTTCTTGACTTTATACATACCACTTATTGAAATTTCGGGTTCAGGTCATGGTGCTTAACACCACTTTCAACAATATTTTAGCTATATCGTGGCGGTCAGTTTTATCAGTGGAAGAAACTGGACTATCGGAACAAAACCAACGGCCTACCGCAAGTGACAGACAAACTTTATCACATAATGGCGCTATCTTGTTTGACCCTGGTGATGGTCTAATAATGATGCCACATTGATACCACTTTGAACTGGTCACTACTCTTACATACTTAAAGCTAGTCTCATATTTGATGGCGCCACTTTGCACCACCCAGATACTGGCTTCATATCTAACGGCGCCACCCTAAAGGTGGCCGCCACTTTGCACCACCCAGATACTGGCTTCATATCTAACAGCGCCACCCAGCGCCACCCTAAAGGTGGCCTCATACCAAGCCTACACAACTACTTTAATATGAGAAGGCGCGGCCTTTGAAGAGGACGGAAATATATTTGAAATTAAAATAGTGTTAAAAATAACTTTATAGAACGTTAAATGAAGTTTTGGATTAGTAAAGAATGGAAAATTACGAATTAATTTTTTATTATATATTCAAAAATGTATTAAAAAAGAACCTTATCTAAAAATTGATAATTTTCTTGTTTTGAACCAAGAAAACTTTGTACAATAACCATTAATATTTAACTGATAGTTTTTTTGTTCTTTTTCTTTAGGCCATTGTGTTGTCTTTCCTTCGATTTACGGATTATGATTACCACTTTTGTATCTTCAAACTCTTCTTATATCTATGTTATGAATGCTATATATTCATTATTGACGATCTTCTTTAAAAATGGGATAGTTTTTTTTTTTTTTTTAAATATATACCGGTACACGTTTTTCCCTTCATATAAATGTCAAAAATAGTAATATTTGGTTGAAATAGTATGCCACTTCTCCATGTTCTTAAAAATAAAACAGAAACATATATTTTTATCTTCCAATGCTCTTTCGACACTTCGTTTATTTCTACTTTATAAAAAGTTCAGTGTTAGTTAAACGTTCTTAGTTTTAATTAAAAGTTGTTTCCTTTTCAGTTAAACATCCAAAATAGGTATTTTTATCACTTGCCTTTTGGTAACTCAATTTTTTAGGAATTTATAGCTGTTTAGCGGGGTTCATATGTTCTTTTACGTATTTATTCTTCACAACTATATATATAGCTATCAACAATGACAAACGCTATTTTCAAGCATTGGCGATAAATAAAAAATCTGTAATATATGTCTACTTTGGAGAATGAGCGGATTAGCATTTTATAGTGTCTAATACCATGAAGGGGGTCTCAGCAGGGATACAGAGAATGTTTTGGTGTTCAAAACGTCATACATGATATTGAATTCTGTGTAGGATAATGCATCATTAGTTACAAATGATAATACTGAGGGAATACCCTCAACCGTCTTTAAATGAATCATTGAAGGGATCGGGAAAGTATTTTTGCGTTAATAAAAAAAAAACATTTAAACACTTCATTTGTTACAGTTGCCATTGATTTCCTACCATGCCTGTATAAATATATAAGGTAGTCCTTTCTTCAGAAACATTTGCAATCTTCTGTCTTGCTTTACTCCCGATGTTGTTATCAACGTGGATGCATTCCCTGTGACCAGTTACCTGCTGTGACTTATCATATTAGCCTGCAATTTTGCCTGTCCTAAGCCAGTGCTCATGCACATATTGCAAATTTGTCCAACTTCATTTTAATAATGGTGAACTTGATGTCTTTTTAACTATTTTTCATATTACCCTAACAAGGCGAAAATGATGAGCACTAAAGGATAATTTATGCATTATATAATTTTTTTTAAATACCCAATAGCTTGGGAGAAGCAGGGTCTTTTGCTAAATCATGTTCCATGATGAGGTAATTTTTGCATTTCCAATTGACACCACAATTTTATATAAAGGCCCATACACAATTTGGTTATAAACTTTGAAGTGGTTTCTGAGAAGAAGTGTTTGTATGTATTTTCCACAGAATCTTTTATTTAACTGCAATAAATATGATGAATTAATTAAGAAAAACACTTTTTCACAAGATTAAATCATTGCTCTGTCCAAATGTGAAGTTAAATAGTTTCAAAAATGAATTAAACACATATTTAGTTGAGCTTTTTCTTCAAGGAAGTGATGATTTATATATGGATAATAACATAGTTATGTTTCAGTGTGTATATGAATTCATTGAAAATAGCAATATATTTCTATAGATTATATGCTTTGTAAATATTTTAAATTGCTATTGAAAATATAATTTGTATTAACTATTATGAGTGAATGAGTGTGAGATAGTCTGTATTGTTACATATGTATGTTGAGGAGACCAACTTTCTAGCCTTTGGGCTGTTTGCAATCCTCTTGAAATAAATAAAGCATTGAATTAAAATAACTATGTTCCATGCCAAAAGTGGTATTTTTTAATTTGTAATCTAGCTTCTGTACCAGACACTAATGTTGCATACAGTTACTTACATGAAAATATTAAGAAAAGTTGTTATTCCTTTTGGGAGGATCTTGATTCAAACTGAAAAGAAGATTTTGCAGATGCAAAACTTTAACCATTGTGAAAAAAAATTCACCTGTAGTATACTTTCTTTGTACTCCTATATATCAAGAATCATTGATATGTATACTAATGGGGGCTGAGCTTGTGTCGCTCATCTTTCATTCTGCTTTGAGGAAACTTAATACAGAACCTTCCATAGGTGCTTCCCACCAAGTTTCGTTTCATTTGGCTAGCTAGGCAGTTACAGAGAAAAATATTTTTTATAAATCAACCATTCAGAAACAAGAATTGCTTGTGGTGGCCACATTTGTAAACGGATTGGAACTAAATTAGCATTCTGGATAGAGGACCTTCCAAGGATGCTTCCTACCAAGTTTCGATTCATTTGGCCAAGCGGTTAGAGGAGAATATCTTTTAGAAATCAACCAATCAGAAACAAGAATTGCCTATGGCGGACATGTTTGTTAATGGATCGGGACGGAATGAGCAATCTTTATAGAGGACCTGCCATAGATGCTTCCTACCAAGTTTTAACTTCATTTGGCTGAGGGGTTTCAGAGGAGGAGATTAAAATGTGAAAAGTTAACGGACGACGGACGCCATGTGATGGCAAAAGTTCATATTGCCTTTGGTAAGGTGAGCTAAAAAGGGTGCAGTCGACTTGCAGCTGCAAATAATAAAGTTTACCAGTTGCTTGCCTGTGGTCGGTGGTGCTTCCTCCATCACTAAAACTGGTCACCATGACACCGTTATTCATCAAAATATTGTTGAAAGTGGAGTTAAAACACCAAAAATCAAATCAAATCTGGACAAGTATACAGGGGAATAACAGGCGAAAAATCACAGAAGGTATTAGCCAAGTTGGATATTCATTTTACTGTTACATAAATACATATGCAGGGTCGCCTTAAAAGGTGTGGGCCCCATAAGAAAATAATAATCATTGATGTTCTCTGTAAAACCTGCAATGTTTTCGTGTGTGTGTACTTGAACAGTTGAGAGTATGCAACTTCAGTGGGGCTCAATTGGCTTAAAGCATATCCTGTATATACGATTCATTCTAGCTAGGGCCACTATTTCATGTTGGTATGGTAGTTGGATTTACAACTACATGTGCAATCAGTTTCTATCACTACTAAAGTTGTGATTTCGCGTGGGGAGGTGTACTTGATACAACAATATGTGATAAAGGTTGTCAGTGATTTGCTACAGGACGAACAGGTCGGTGGTTTTCTCCGGTCCTCCACCAATAAAACTGACCACCACAATATAACTGAAACATTGTTTAAAGTGGTGCTAAACACAATCAAACAAACAAACCAAATATATCAGAAAATACATGTAATTCATTCAATCACTATTCAATAAGTATGATGTTGGTCACCAAACTGGATGGTAGTTATTTATAGATTGCAGTCATTCTTTTAGTACATCAACTCTGTTGACAATTGCTTGATAATTTATTTTCTTTTATATACTCTTACTCTCAGGTGATACTGATAATAAACATAGGCAAAATTTCAAAATCACTTTTTTAATAAAAAATCTGAGTCTTAATCCAAAATAACAGTCTTTTATGTACATCTTTGAAATACGAAAATGTCTTCAAATAAGTTGCCCCCCGGCCCTCCAAAAAAAAACTCTACATGAAGAACATAAAATTTAGGATGAAGTCTTGATGACTTGAACGGAAAGCGTAAAAATTAGTCATAGCAATGGTCCTCCTATTGGAATTTGATCTATCATCTGAAAGACTTCCAAGCCAACATCCAGTTCATGTTGTATTTGCTACCAAGTTCCTGGCAACCATTCTGGAATCCATCAGCTGTAACAAAATACCAGAATATGTACTTGATAACAGAAATTCTAAAATAATGACAGTTAAAAAAAAAAAATAGATGATGTCTCAAAAGAGGTACCAGAGTTTTAAGGCAAACTTATGTGATGTTAAAAGAATTCTCTATTTACGATATATACTTTGATTGTACCTCCCTCGTTTGTTACTGTACATCATTTTCTCAGTCAAATCACAAAGTTTGTAGTTACTGTATGACATGTAGTATTAAGGTACAAAATGTATATGTATATATACTGCTGTTTTGTCTTTAATACATCACAGTATTAAACGTCAAGATACTGTGCTTACATGTAGAACACTACATGTACAAAAATGTACATGTTGATATCAATAGAGGAGTAACAGAATTTGACACTCATCTGAGTCTGAAAACGTATCTCTCATGCATTGTTATTTCAATATATATAGATGGACTCATCATGCAGTTTTATAATTATTGCATTCAAGCTTAGATCAAAATATATGCATGTACATTTGTACATGTAGCTATCTGAGCAAACAAATTCTACAAGTACACATGTACATTTTGTACATGCATGATGCAGTTATCCATCTCTTTGATCTGCAGTGTTACATGTATATTCCTTTTTTCCATGACCATCTTAAGTTAGTGTTATTTTTAGTCAAAATAATTAATCTTCCAGCAATCCAGAGATATGTATTTTTTTAGGTGGCATTAATTTCTGTATATTAAAAGGAGGAAGCTGATCTAAAAATTGCTAATGAAAATTATAGCCTCCTGGAGTTATTTGGACTATGAGTGATATTACAGGCAGCTGATGACCAAGTGTTATTGGTGATATATGGATATATACATATATGCATATCATTAACCTTTCAACCAAAAATTGTGGCTATTTTTAACCAGAAGCATTGTGAGTCATGTGACATGCTGTTTTGTAAACAAATGCAATTTAAGCATTATTTTTATTTAAAAAAATAATAATCAAATAAAACAATGTTAAAACATCTAAATTATATAATAAATTAAGCAATCGGTCATTTTAAAATCCTTGTAATGTCACCTTTATTCTTTTTCTATTAGCGGCAAATCCACTGCTATACAACAATATGCATTGATCAATGGAGACGAACTTGCATATGGAATTTTGAACTTATTTTACATCGAAACTTACCAATTGTGATATAAATAAATATAAAATCAAAAGTTGATCTTGAACTGTATTATGACCATACAGGATATGATCTTGAACTTAAATTGACAATGCTAGAGTGATCAGGATCTGATCTTGAATTTTATTATGACCATACAGTATGATCTAAGCGCTAAATAAACTTGTATGAAACTGAGAATGACGGATCTGACAATCAATGCTACATTCTTAAAAGAACGGAGGGGATTTAAAGCACCTCTATTTAGCAAAGATAAAGAAAAAGGTCAAAACGAGCACTATTAAAGACAACACACTGTCAGTTAAAAAGGCACAATTTATAAAGGGTCAAGGAGCACTATTAAAATTTAAATAATCGGAAACAAAACTATACGCAATTTAAAGAAGGGATATCTATGCTACGTTCTTAAAAGAACGGAGGGGACTAAAAGCACCTCTATTTAACAAAGATAAAAAAAGAGCACTATTAAAGACAACATACTGTCAGTTAAAAAGGCGCAATTTATAAAGGGTCAAGGAGTACTAAAGCCGTGGTAACCATGGATGCCTTAAGCGGGTTTGAAAACAAGCTGCTCTAAATTCGGGAGCAGTCTGTTAGATAAATATGCGATGCCATGTGCGTCCGTCAGTTCTTGTCGTATCTCGTCGAATGTAATCTGGTCTTCTGAACTCAGAATACCACTGGGCCCAAATAATTGGTTGACAAGCTTAGTCACCTCAGGTTCAGGTAATGACTTGCTGAGATTGACAACCACGTTGTCCTTCACAAAGAACACGTGTTGCATTTGGAAATGATAAATGCATTGCCTTAACGACAGCAAACTCCTCGTCTGACCCAAATATAAAAAAAAATTGGTCCGTATCCACCAACTTAGCCTGAAGGTGCGAGGTGAATTTATGATTGGAATCAAAGTTCCAATCCCAATGCAACAACATGGGCCCGAGCATAACAGGTGTCAAAGACGTCTTTGTGCTTACCAAATTAACATTTGGAAAGGACAATGGTGCTAGGAAACACGAACTTAAATTAAAAGTTCGGTCTATGCCAATGACCGTACCGGATGCAATTGCAGATTTGAGCATGGTCATCTGCAAATCCGTGTACATTATCACGCTAGGGGGTTTAGATGGATTTGTCGTAATCACTTCCTTGATAAAGGAACCGTCCTTAAACATGTTAAGGACAGACAAAACGTCATCAGCAACATTCACCCTATGCGTGATATTGTCCTGTCTGCTCTTTTTAGTGTGGTTATATACGGCGTTCTGGGCTACACGTGCAGATATAATATCATCAGGAGTGGCCGTGTTAATGTCCCTCCTGATATCACGTGGAGCCTTGTCGTTTTGAAGGCCATTTTGGATAATGGCCTTCTGTTGAGCAGTCAAACTACGATATGGTTTCATAGAAAACTCTGAATTGCCATGGGCTACATTTGGAGGGTATTCTCCAATGTACTCAACTATAACAGTCGCAATGACTGGCTCGCAATTAAACCAGGTCACCCTTTTCTTATAGGAAGAATTTCNTAGGAAACACGAACTTAAATTAAAAGTTCGGTCTATGCCAATGACCGTACCGGATGCAATTGCAGATTTGAGCATGGTCATCTGCAAATCCGTGTACATTATCACGCTAGGGGGTTTAGGTGGATTTGTCGTAATCACTTCCTTGATAAAGGAACCGTCCTTAAACATGTTAAGGACAGACAAAACGTCATCAGCAACATTCACCCTATGCGTGATATTGTCCTGTCTGCTCTTTTTAGTGTGGTTATATACGGCGTTCTGAGCTACACGTGCAGATATAATATCATCAGGAGTGGCGTGTTAACGTCCCTCCTGATTTCACGTGGAGCCTTGCCATTTTGAAGGCCATTCTGGATAATGGCCTTCTGTTGAGCAGTCAAACTACGATATGGTTTCGTAGAAAACTCTGAATTGCCATGGGCTACATTTGGAGGGTATTCTCCAATGTACTCAACTATAGCAGTCGCAATGACTGGCTCGTAATTAAACCAGGTCACCCTTTTCTTATAGGAAGAATTTCGGGCTAGTGTGGAATATTTACGATAAACTATTACTATAGTTGACGGGTCAGGCTGTGGATCAAAGGGTACAAAAGTTTTCTTTGATCGCTTGCCGTATATACCCGCCCGGCATTTGATATAATGCAATGTTCCGATGGAAGACCTGATAAAATACATGGCCTTTGTGGAATTCTTGGCAGATTCCCAAGATCCACAGTCATCGGAATAGTCACTGCATTTTTCAACAGGCGCCGCTTCCTGTTGTTGGTGTCGTCAATAACAAAATACACATTTTGTTTGACACCCTGAGGAATAGCAGTCATAGTGGGAGGTGTTGACTGAGCCAGCTCATAGAGCTTGTCAATATTAAAGAACGAAGTGACAGAATTTGTCATTGGATTTTTGTAGGGGTGTACTACTTCCATTGACAAATTTGTAATATTAACGTCACTTGTATCTTGAGAAGAGTCAAGAATACAGGGATCAGTATCTGATGATTCTTCTGAATGTGATATATTGATTTCTGTAGGTGGCTCTTGTTCTGCAGTGTTGTCAGACAACAAATGACTGTTGTCAGACGCAGGAACGTTTGAGTCACCCATGACGTTTTCAAACTCCATGTCACAAGGAATGTCAGACAACTGATGACTGTTGTCAGACGAAGGAACATTAGAGTCATTGTCAACGTGCTCACACTCGAAATCTGCCTCTATTACAGAGGCATTGTCAGACAGATCGATTGGTTCCGACAACGGTGGAGAGAGTGGTGGGAACTCATTATGATCATGGATGAGAATAGATGGCTCAACTGATAATGTGTCTGCCGGTACAAGTGGCACGAAGTGATTTGGGGTCCAATTGCAATTTTGACTTGTACTGGTTTGACAATTGGTCCACATTATAACAATCTCCCTACTAATTTTTTTTTGCTTTTATGCGGGGGATTAAGGTGGTATTAAGAATCCCTATATAACCATCAACTAACCCATTGACCACGGGGTAGACTGATTTGATTGGTTTTTTAATTACGTTACTAGTCGCATGTAAGGCCCAACAAGACGAATATCGACCATTTATAGCACAATCAAGTTTTGATTGTTCAAAAGAGGGACTGACCAAAGGAATGTTTGTATTGGAATGAAAATTGACGTTAAAATTTTCATTAAGTGTCATTTCGTTGTTAAGTTCTGACGATGCATGTTCATGACCAAACATTGCCACAGATATAGCATTAAAAAGAATATTTATTGATATAATGACGATAAAAACGATTTTAAATAATCGGCACTATTAGGAAATAAGAATATTTCTAAATAGAACGAAGATGA
>MJUT01003539.1:186131-197398 GCA_002080005.1 Gigantidas platifrons | reverse complement strand
GGTTTGGTATGTAAGTGTATCTCATAAATATCTAGGTCAAGTTCAATAGTGATCATTTTTCGACAAATCTTACCAGAGTTACATCCCTTTTTATACTTCGTCCGTGTGTCCTGAATTGGTTTCCAGATGATAACTGGTGAATGAAAAGTCAGATTGAAGCTAGGTGTGGCATGTAAGTGTATCTTATGAATATCTAGGTCAAGTTCGATAATGACAATTTTTCGACAATTTTTACTAGAGTTGTGCCCCTTTTTATACCTCAAAATTGCTAAATATTTGGTTTCCAGATGATAACTTGGGAACAAATAGTCAGATTGAAACTAGGTTTGGTATGTAAGTGTTTCTCATGAATATCTAGGTCAAGTTCGATAATGATGATTTTTTGACAAATCTAACCAGAGTTACTCCCCTTTTTTTACTTCAAAATGGTCCTTGGGTGGTCCCCTTTCAGAATTATGTAAGTCAGGTGAGAGATACACAGAGTTCGAAATTACTATTGGTCCGCTAGCCCATGTCTAGTAAAATCAGTCATGGTCTAGCAATAACTTGTATCTTACCGGTCCGTCAGTCTAGGCAATTTTACCGGAAGTTATGCTGTCCGGAAAACTGTCCGGTATGATTTTTTACAATTATTTGTATCACCGTATTACCAAACGCTTTAAATTAAGAGATCGATAATTTCATATGCGCGAAGTTATATGATATTGATCAATGTCAAAATGTGGCGACACATTGAAGGGGTTTCTAAACCAACGCCCCAAAAACGGACAGCGGATGACATAAGGGAACAAAATAAAGTTTACGATAAAACAAATCGGCGTTGAACATTCCAGGAACATTGGTTAACCGTATATAAATGGTTACAACATGAAAATGACTTGATGTTTTGCGTGGTGATGCTGACGGCGAATTTATATCGGGGACCAATAATTTTAAGACGGATACCTTTGACTGGAGATTCAATCAAGAACCATATGGAACAAGAGAGAACACTGATAGCTCTGAGTCAGAATATGACAGTGAATTTAAGATTGAGTTTGAACCAGAGGACAAATGAAATGAAATTTTTGAAATATAGTTTTTAAAGTTGTACAGCCTTTCCATGTCTCAGTAAAAAGCATTAGCAAAACAAACAAAACATTACATAGATTAATCATTATTCCAGTAAACATACTTAGTGCTTTAGCTACCAATTTTGATGCACTAGAATATAGTATGCAGAGCATTTTGAATAATCTCATCAGTGAGATTATTCAAAATGTTCACAATATTAATACCATGTGCAAAGGGGTGGTAAATTTATTTGAATAGTAGTTTCTTTTACTGTAAGGTGATGACACAATCTGAAATTGAATATCATATACATTTATTTAAATCAGATTTTCCATCATGCTATGTACACAAAAACAAAACCATGTCACTATTCTGTTTTCTGATATTAAAAGGAGTACACTGATTTAGTTAACCTCAGATTGAAATGGCAAGTTTTTTTTTCTGTTTTAACTATAATAACAAAACATCAAATTCAGGTCTAGTGGATTTCCGGCAGGTCTAGGGATTTTTGTTTCTTCCTAGCCCTGTAGTCTAGACAAAAATCTGAACTAATTTCAATCCCTGGATACAGGCTCACCTGAACCTCTAGTTTACAGTAGTTTCAAAATTTTAATCTTACCATAAAACCTTGCAGTGTAGGAAACCATTTTTTTCAAACACTCGCCATTTAGGCTAGTTGCTTCAAAATTGTACTCGCCAAATTAGAATTGCACTTGCCAAGTTTGACCAGTGGGTAGATATTTCTACTCGCCAATGATCTAATGCAGATATTTTACATGAGAAATAATAACAAAGATTTATAACATCTTTATTCATTCTGCATACAAATCAGTTACTTTTTCAATTAACATCATAACTCGATTATAAGCAGTATTTAATTCAATCATGTCTTCGAAATAACTGTTTAGAACATGAAAATTAATTGCTGCAAAATCCGACCCTGATTCGAAAATTACGATTTTTAAAACATTTACTTTTTACCATGCCCATCCAAACCCAATTTTATTTGCTATCATCAAGTTTTACTCTACCTAATCGGTATTTAAGATAATCTGAATCGCTAGCATTGAACTTTGGGAGATATATTAATTTTATTTGATACCGGTTCGGGAAAAGGACGCCATCTTTTAGCGTTTTCTATCAATAAAAGAAATCAATATGGCGGACGATTACTAAATCCGGATTTTTACCGACAATAAACTCTAATCAGTTTGGGAATTATCTGACTGATTTTGGGAAAAATGGGAATGCGGCCGAAATTCGGCAGTAAAATAAGGGGAGCAAAAACCCTGCTGTTGTTACTAAAAATAGAAATTTCTTTAATTGTTCATTGCTGCTTTGAGTATAAGTCAAAATAAGCTCATATTTTAACTGCAGCTACATGGCAAGGAGTAGTTTAACATATATACCGGGTTTTTCTGCGAAATTTTTCTTTCAGCCGATTTATGCAAATTAGGCATATTTTGATAAAAGATCACATTTAAATCTTCTTCTCAGAAACCGCTGAACCAAATTAAACCAAACCTGGCAGGGATAATCCCTGGGTGGGTCCCTTTCAAAATTTTGTCCGTCAGCCCCGCCCTCCATTCAAGATGGCTGCTGTTACTAAAAATAGAAATTAATTCAATTATCCATTGCTGCTTTAATATCAATCAAAATGAGCTCAAATTTTAACTGCAGCTACATGGCAATGAGTAGTTTAATATATATTCCTGGGTTTTTCTGTGAAATTTTTCTTTCAGCCAATTATGCAAATTAGGCATATTTTGATAAAAGATCACATTTAAATCTTCTCCTCTGAAACCGCTGAACCAAATTAAAGCAAAATTGGCTGGGATGGTCCTTGGGTGGTCCCCTTTCAATATTGTGTCCGACAGCCCCACCCTCCATTGAAAATGGCTGCTGTTACTAAAAAATGTCTTTAGTTGTCAATTTCTGCTTTATTACAAATCAAAATGAACTCAAATTTTATCTGCAGCTACATAGCAATGAGTAGTTTAACATATATTCTGGGTTTTTCTGTGAGATTTTTTCAGCCAGTTTATTCTGTTTAGGAATATTATGAGATAAAAATCACATCAAAATCTTTTGCTCAGAAATTTGAGTTGAAATGATCTTTGGGTGGCCCACTTTCAAAATTATGTGTAACACCCCCATTTTCTATCAACTTTAGATGTCATATTGAAAACCAGGTGAGCGATTACAGGCTCCTGGGAGCCTCTAGTTGTTTGCTATGGTGGCCATTTTGAACCAAAAATGGCCGCCAAAATACAAAAATCCTCCGATTTGGGCGAAATTTGGTTTCCAACATGATAGAGTCAAAAACTGGGCTCTAATTATTTCTTGCTATGTTCTCACACTATTCTTCATTCATACCACTAGTACTTGTATTGTTCGTTTGGGGGACATTTGTAACCAATATTTGTTATTAATTTACTGGTGAATTTAAAAACATGGACAGTGATAAAAATATATCCTTATATGCTTTACACTTCTATATTATGCCTGGTTGGTTTCGATTTTACAATCTGATTAAATGCAGCTGATATTATGTGTTACGCTCCTACTAACGAATGACAGAACCCGATTAGAGGTCATGTTCAGATGAACTCATGGCCAGCCAATGAAAATGCTGGTAAAATCTTAACATCAACTTCCTTGCTTCTTTTATTATTGCATCACAAACATAGAGCTCTCACATCGATTGATTTTTTATAAGGTTTTCATATACGAAAAGTTCATCTGGATATGGCCACCAATCATTCTCAGGGGCTGTCGTGGTAGTGATCATATGGTAATTGGATTTATAACTACTTAAGAAATAAGTGCCTATCACCACTAATGTTGTGAGTTCAAACCCCATTTATGGTGAGGTGTACTCGATACAACATTATGTGATAAAGTTTGTCAATGGTTGGTAGTTTTCCCCGGGTACTCTCGTTTCCTCCACCAATAAAACTAACCGCCATGATATAACTGAAATATTGTTGAAAGTGGCATTAAACACCATAATCCTAACCCTAATCATGTTCCATCAGATGTTGGTGGGGGGGAGGGTAGCATACTATAGCATCTTATTGTTATCTGATTGTCTATTTTATTACTGAAACCAGTGATACTATTTTGTATCCTCTGACATGCTGAAAACAAATCTATGTAAGAAAAACATTTTCTTTCTGGGGGAGTATGTGAAGAGTATCTGTTTTTGTTAATTTTGTTTTGCTTTCTATGTAAGTTACGATTGAGTTGTTTCAAATGACAATTTTTTTAACTAAAAATAGTTTTAATTTGATTCGTTAATAATGACATCAATTTATAAAAAATTGAATATAGGCATGCTCAGGTCTTATGGTCATAAATAAACCCAATGAGAAGTTTTCTACTCATGCCGGTACTCTTAAGCTAATCCAATCAGAACACTGTATAGACTGAATGCAATGTTCTGATTGGATCATTCATTCAAGTACAAATGTTAAACTTTTACTCAACCGTTTATGTCCAAATGTTAATAAAGAACTTTCACTTTTTTTTCAAATTCCTTTCTTGAAAAGCAACTTCTATTTTTTTGCACAATCTGTGCATGATATATTACAAAAATAAAAATGGCTGATGTTGAAGAAAATTAGATAATCATGCATTTCTATCCTTTACTCACACTCATACACAATAAATCTGTTTATTTGTTGATGGTATTTAACGCCACTTTCTGTTTCAACAATATTTCAGTTATATCTTGACTATCAGTTTTATTGGTGGAGGAAACTGTCGCAAGTCACTGACAAACTTTATGACATAATGTTGTACACCTCGCCCTGGTCGAGATTCAAACTCACAACATCAGTGGTGATCGGCGCTGATTGCATAGATAGTTGTATATCCAACTACCATACGATCATGGCCACGACAGCCCCCACAATAAATCTGATATCACCCAGCAATATGTATACATATAATTATTGCATAGCTACTATTGTATTCAGAATATAGAAAATTAATCACAGGTAAATGAACAACACAGTAATTCATGAATGAGTGTAAGCGCATGAGTGAATTGGGATCATTGTACGGTTACGGTTAAAAATAAATTATATTCAAAATGCAAGAGTAGAGTTATATACATTTATTGCATGCTGGTGAGGGAAATATGAAAATTTATTCACCCAAGAGTATCATATTCCCCGAGGGCATCGCCTGAGGGGAATATGATACTCGTGTGTGAATACATTTTCATATTTCCTGTACCCTCATGCCATAAATGTTTTATTATACTGAATGAAACCAAGAAAACACATAGGGCCTATATGTAAAATACTGGTACATTGTAGCAAGCATATATCCATTGGAACGTTGTCTCAGATATTTAAAAACCACATTGTAACGGTCGTCTGCAAATGATGCGGTTTGAGTGCCTCTGACGTTTTCCTGGGAAAACCCGCGAGGCTTCCGAAGTGGTGGAATATGATTTTTATTTCACTGAATATGATTTTTGTCCTGTGTGATCTCGTGTTCTGCTTTTTACCCATTGTCCAATCAAATTAATCTATTTATGATCATTAATATATGAGGTATAATAATACTATTTATTACATTGATTTTACACTTTTGTATTTCATTGTCAGACTCTTAATGAAATTTTCGAATGCAACGACGTATTGATACTGTGACGTCACAGTGAAATACAGTTAAACCTGTCCATGCTGTCACCTTTATCACATTTATTAAGCAGTCTCCTGTACATTTTGTATTAAAGGTCATGTTTTTCTTGTCCTTTCATATAAATTTTCATATGAATTGAAACTGTTTTAAGGGGTCACCTGTCTTATAAGGCCACTTTTTCTTTGTACCAAAGATGACCTCTTAATACAATACACTGAATGAAATACCAGTTTTTGTGTCACTTGGAAATCTCAGTATTTCATGGACATCTAATGTAATGATATTGTATATGTACTGATTGTCATAACTAAAAATTACAAGGAGCCATCATGGTCATTATCATATGGTAGTTGGATTTAAATCAGTGCCTTTCACCACTAACGCTGTGAGGTCGAATCTGGTTCAGTCAGGCAAGGTGTACTTGATACAAGATTATGGGATAAAGTTTGTAAGTGACTTGCGACAGGTCAATGGTTTTCTCCTGGTATTCCTATTTCCTCCAACAATAAAATTGATTGCCACAATATAACTGAAATATTGTTGAAAGTGGTGTTAAACACCATAACCCTAACCCTATAAATTACATTTCTGATTTTTTTCCCGTTCAAATTATAAATAAAGTTGTATGTAGGTTATTCCAGAAGTGTGTTGTGTTGTGTGCTCTCAATTAAATAGTCAATCCTGTCTTATGTGACCTTCCAAGGGACCAGTGAAATATGGTCACATAAGACAGGTGGTCACTTAATTCAGGTTTAATTGATATGAAATGCACTGTGAAGGGAAATGAAAATTAAGGTCACATAATACAAGTTATTGCTTAATAGAGTTGATCACCAAAGCAAGTGTGACTATCTATGTTTTTATTAATATCTGATTAAGGATCTTAACAGTAATGCTGAGATGTAGATCAAAGAGAAAGGTTTTATTTCAAAACATTGTGATGACTAGGATCACAGGTCTTTGATGGCATATGCAACAATATTTCAATTACCATAGTAGATACAATGTACATCTGTAGTGGCTATGGATGGGGCTGTCGTGGTCGTATGTTAGTTGGATTGATAACTACCTATGCAGTCAATGGCTATCACCACTCATGTTGTGAGTTCGAATCACGTTCATGTGAGGTGTATCCGATACAACATTATGTGATAAAGTTAGTCAGTGACTTGCGGCAGGTCGATGGTTTTCTCTGGGTCCTCTGGTTTCCTCTACCATTAAAACTGACAGCCACGATTTAACTGAAATATTGATGAAAGTGGTCTTAAACTCTATAACCTCTAACCTCTCCCTTTCATGTACTGGTTATCATGCTTTAAAAAGCAGTGCAATCAAGTTCACGATTTATATTTTAATCTTTCACGTTACACACTTATTTGTCTAATCAGAATAAAAAATCCTGTATAACATACTTTCTATTGTTCTGCAATTTTCACAATGAGGTCACAGGTACTTATCATCACTCAGAATGGTTTGTTGTATTACTTTGGTCATGGCAACTTAATATATGGGAAACTGTCAAGGGAGATAGCTCATTTAGAAGAAATGTCAATTCTTGCATTGATGATTTTGTTTCCATATCCATAATTAGTAATAAACATTGAAGTCCTTTAATACGATTGTTTGATGGTGTTTAGTGCCACTTTCAACAATATTTCAGTAGCGGCCAATATTTTTACTGACAACGTATATACCATATTATTATATGTTCTGCAATGTAAAGAAAAATACAAAACAATTGCCAAATTTTAATGAAAAGAGCAGACGTAAGCTCCATTCCAATCGTTTTTTATGGTGTCTTCTGACATGTCCATGATGTACTGTTACTGTTTCTTACCAAATGCTCTATATGAGTCAGGTACCAGGAGATTGTTATTTGTACATTAGACGAATAAAGAAAAATGTATTTGTAAACCTTTATTCTACAGCAAATGCAATGATTGTAGAATAAATTGTATCAGATCATGGTTAATTAATTATGTTAATACAGTCAAACTGCCTTAAAGGTCAGCTCTATATTACTACAGATTACTGTCTATGAAGGGTAGTCTTATTTTCCCCATTAATGAATAGTGCATACAAGTTTAACCTGTATATAAAGCCTAAAAGGGCAACTGCTTATAAAGGCCATATTTTCAGGTTCCCTTGAGTGGCCTTTATATACAGGTTTGACTGTATTTTGTTTGTTTATTTTTCAGCTGATCAGAAAGGTGATAATGATAAGACAGGATTGATCGTTGGTATTGTTGTGGGGTGTGTTGGATTAGTAGCAATCGTTATTGTGGTATTTTTATGCTGCAGAAGGAAAGGTAAATTATACTTACGCTAAAAAAATATGCTGCAGAGCACACTTATGCTATAAAATATCCTAGAGCACACTTATGCTATAAAATATGCTACAGAGTACATGCATGCTATACAATATGCTGCAGAGCACACTTATGCTATACAATAGGCTACAAAGCACACTTATGCTGTAAAATATGCTACAAAGCACACTTATGCTATAGCATATGCTACAGAGCACACTTATGCTGTAAAATATATTAGAGCACACTTATGCTATAAAATTTATTGATAATTTTCTAACTATGTGTTTTGCATTTTATATTGTAAATATTTCTTGTTGAAATGCAATTTTTCTTATGTCTTTTATTACACCTAAAAACAAACAGAATGAGACTTTTAATATATATGGTTTTAAAAACACTAAAGGTATTAAAATTTGTTCACATAATGTAAATAGAATGGAAAGTAAGTTTGATGAAACAAAAAACAATTTATTGCAATCTAAATACCCACCTGATATTATTGGCTTTTGTGAAACTTTTTTTCATGAAAATATTCCAAATGACTCGCTAAATATTAATGGGTTTGTACAAGAGAGAAAGGATAGAATAGAAAATTGTGGTGGTGGTTGGTTAGCATACATATCAGAAAATTTAGAATATAAAAGAAAACTAGATCTTGAAAGGAGTAACATAGAAACAATGTGGTTTGAAATTAAACCATGTCATAAAAAATCCTTTTTCTATGTTTTGACTATAGAAAACCTAGTGAACTAGTTGAATGGATTGACAAATTTGAGTTTGAACTAAACAATGCAATTTCGTTCAATTCTGATATTGTTTTAACAGGTGATTTTAACATGAATTTTTTGCCCCCCTGTAAACCATCACAAAAATGGTTGTCTATTCTTGAAACTTACAATCTTAAACAAATAGTAAACGAACCAACTAGAGTGACAAAAGAATCAAAAACATTAATAGATCATATTTATATCACAAATTTAGAAAAACTTATCATTATCCAGTATGTATGACTAGAAGTGAGCAAATTAGTGTGAAGAAAGACACACATATTTCTATTGTCTCTAGAAATTATAAAAAAATTGTTGAAAGTGAGTTTTTAACAGATTTATCATATGCTCCATTTAACAAAGTTGAATATGTAGAAGACCCTAATGATGCTTTAAAAATCTGGTACAATTTATTTAATGAAATACTAAATAAACATGCACCAATTGTAACAAAAAGAGTTAAAAGAGATAAACAACCTGAATGGTATAATACTGAAGTTCAGTATGCAAGACAAATGAGAGATAAATTTAAAAAACTTGATATGTGGGCTGAATATAAATTCTGGAGAAATAGAACAAAGCAAATATTAGACGAAGCTAAACAAAATTTCTACAATAACATGTTAAAAGAATCAAAAGACCCCAAAATAATATGGAAATGTATACACAGCCTAAACCCATCAAACCATATCAGACCCCACAGGCTTGTTACAGAAAATGATCTAAAAGTTGATAAATCAATAGATATAGCAAATACCTTTAACAAGTTCTTTACTTCTTGTATTGAAAATCTTAGAAGTGAAAATATGTCGACTTCCACAAATTTTAGTAAGCTATATAACTTTGTTAATGATAAAATATCTCAAAATACACAATTTGCTATACTCCCAGTGAAGATGAATGAATTACTTAAATGCTTAAAATTACTTAAAAAGCTTAAATAGTCAACTTTCAAAATTATATCCAGTGACCCAGACCTCCATCCAAGATGGCCGCCATCAGCGGACATAGTTTTAACATAGGACCCTATGGGAAAAAATGTTTTAAAATCTTCTCCTCTGAAACCAGTAAACCAATATAGCAAACATGTCATCGATGGTCCTTCGGTGGTCAACTTCCAAAATTGTGTTCAGTGACCCCAATCTCGGTCCAAAATGGCCGCCGTCAGCGGCCATAGTTTTAACATAGGACCCAATGGGAAAATTGTTTAAAAGTCTTCTCCTCTGAAACCAGTCAGCCAATTTAAAGCAAACATGGCATTGATGTTCCTTGGGTAGTATATACTTTGAAAATTGTGTCCGGTGACCACAACCTTCATCCAAGATGGCTGCCATGAGCAGACATAGTTTTAACATAGAACCCTATGGGATTTGAATAGTAACTTAGATGTATTCGGCATGCAGACATTCTTAAGAGGACTTATTTATATCAGGTGAGCGATACAGGTTCACCTGAGCCTCTAGTTCAGTTATATCATGGCAGTCAGCTTTATTGGTGTAGAAGTTACCACTGACCTGCCACAGGTCACTGACGAACTTTATCACATAATGTTGTACACCTCTCCATGAGTGGGATTCGAACTCGCAACATTAGTGGTGCTATGTTGGAAAGATTGATGTAAACATAATGTGTTCATGACCAAGAAAGCCCTACACTACTTACATTATAAAGTATTTATGTTAGAGCATAATACAGTAGCCCCACCCCCTTATAAGGCCACCCTTTCTGCAAAGAAAAAGTGACCTTTTAAGAGAGGGGGCCTTTCTTGAGGGGGACAATTTAGTGGTAATTTACTATCTCAGTGCATCTGAAATCTTGCCAGATAAGACAGATTGCCTTTGGCAGAGTGGCTTTATAAGAGAGGATGTTATTTGGTTGAGTGGCCTTATAAGGGGAGGCTACTGTAATAATACATTTGTGCTTGAAATTACTTGTTGAAGAAATATATTTTAATAATAACTTTTTTTTTTAATTTTTAGGTGGATATTCTGCTGCTTCAACAAAAGAGGGAATAGTCTGAGTGATGTTTTCTGGTATAATACACCTATTTGGACTATTTCTTTACTAAAAGGAAATTCGCTTGTGTGCAATAAGTTTTTGTCTCACCTGTAACGAATATAAACGAAATAAAAATTTGTTGCCATCCCATATTTTCAGATTGTTTGCTGTTAATTAATTGCTTTTGTATAATATTTTTATATGAGAAGAAAAAAATGAAGAAAAAAAAAGTGATGTACCGGTAATAGACATTTTAATTAATAAAAAGAGCTCAGAACATTATATGAACTAGTCAATCAGTAATTTTACTTATAAGGTAAATATGTGTAGTTTATTGCTATTTTTATGTCTGAATGAGATCTATGAGACTCTGTAGTTAAAAATGAAAAATTATTATTGTATGAGACAGATATTCTTCATAACTAAGATATATGTTTCTCATCCCTTGGATAAAGTAGGTCGTTAATTTAGATGAAAAGGA
>MJUT01003539.1:149575-160503 GCA_002080005.1 Gigantidas platifrons | reverse complement strand
AGACTATGTGTGTAAATAATTTTGTAAGGAATTGGGTAAATATTGTGACAAGGACAGAATAATCCCTTTATATTTACCTCTAGGCAGGCAGTCTACCTAAGCCTAGTTTCTTGATTATTTAGTTAGTACTATTTTAGTAGTTTAGCAATTAAAGTTAAGCTGATTTCAAAAACATTCATTAAAGGAACAATTTCTGAACTTTATATGACAATCTAGTCAGGACAATAATACTCAAAGACTGTGATAAAGTAAACTTTATCACGTCTTTGGGTATTAGGTCTGGTCAGGGAGTAACACAACAGCAGTTCCAAGTCTTATATATGTTTTTCAAAGCATAATTCATAAATTTAAATGCTCATCCTCAGCTGAGTGTAATATATTACTCCAAGTCCTCAGACATAAGTAAGCATAGCCTATTTTGGTTATTCTGTTTCACGGGAAGGGGGGGGGGTTAATATATACAGACGTGTTGCTGGAATCTGTAGACTTTAAATATCTGCTTCCAATATATGAATCGGTGGTTTACATGTTGAGCTGGCAGTAATAAAACACAGCTCCCAGTGTTGAGGGAAAATATGAATCGGTGTGTTTTTCGAAACCCAGTACCCCCTTTTGTCCCCTCTCCGTTTAGGCATTTTGGTTTTCTTGCTCCTAGGGAATTTTTCCCCAATATTTCACTTATTTCAATAAACAGCTGCGCCAAGAGCGCATGATACACCCGTCGTCAACATTCATACAATATTTGTAAAGACTTTCTTTCCCATAACTCTTGAATGAAAAATTTAAATTTCACCAACAGCTGCACCATAAACATGAATTGGAACATTTATACAATAGTTATGTTGAAATAAAACACTATAATAGTTTGATATACCTTTTGTATTGACAAAAAAAAACCAACTATTACACATATATTGCAAACAAATCCAAATAATCTAATGGTCAGGATATGCCATCAATCGTTGAGTAGTAAAGACTATCAATTCCAATAACAGTACGAAGTTTGAAGGGATTCTCAATTTACAGCGCGACATACGAAAAATCGCCTACAATTTGATGAATAAAGTCTCATAACTCTGGAATGAAAAATCGAAATTTCACCAAAAAGTAAGACTATCAATTCCAATAACTATGCGAAGTTTGAAGTGAATTGGCCAAGGGTTCTTAAGTTAGAGCGCGACATGTGAAACGGACGGACGGACACTCGGACATTGGTATACCATAATACGTGCCGTATAAAAACGCGTCGTAAGCACTAAATAATTTTATTATTCAGAACCTATTGATTATAACTGAAAAATGATGTCAGTGCAGCTTTTGTCCCTTCCCGTCTTGCAAGGATTTGTATAGTATATTGCTATATTGGAAGGGGGGGGGGTAGTTAGAAAGAGTTCAATTAATAGCATAGAAGCCAGAACCATTTCAGTAAATCAATAGGTGTAAAGGGGAATTGAGGTCAAACACCTTTTTTTTTTTTGCTTGTCGGGTTTGAAAATCTTCCCCCCCCCCTCTTTTCCACACACACACACACACTATCAGGTCGCATGCTACTCGTAAGCTCATACCCATTTCCCCGTCTACTTCTACGCCGCTGTTTTCAAGTTTATATAAAATGTTTGTCTCTGACATCATTTAATATATATATATAGTTATTACTAATACAATTACACGGAATTTAAAACGAAAATACAAGTCTATACCACGCATGCGTCAGTATCGGTAACCTGCCTAGAGAGACATTTCATTTGTTTGTGTACCTTTTCAACGGATAGGTTGTATTTTAAATTTTTGTCAGATTCGGCAGTGCTGCAGAACCTGTGGCAGGCCGTTTCTGTTTTCTTTTTTTTCTTTTTTTGGACAAATTTCAGAAAACATTGCTTTAGAAAGTGAAAACGATTGGAATATTACTCAAAGATCAAAGAGAAAAGTAACTAAATTTGTTTACAAATTTTATAAAAGATTTAATTATTACAATAATGCCGACTTCAAAGTTCCGTAATCTACTCAATAATAGAACAAGGGAATTTAGTTTATTTGTATTTACTGTTGACGTGTTTGTACTGGCTACCGTTCTAATAGTATTATGGGTGATGCCAGAACCTCCCATCCCCGGAGAGAACTGTGGTTATATGTGCCTGCAGTGTACTAGCGATACCACCAAGCTGTGCTGTGGGTGTAGAGACGAGATTTTACAGACATATGTCGAACAGGTATGTCATTTGTTTTTTATCCAAAAGCTAGGACAGTCAATTTTCAGAAAACCAATAATTCTTGAGATAAAAATAGAACTGTGTCACTGGTGACTGGTGTTTAACAACGTCCGTGTAACGTGATAGGCCTATAATACAATGGTTGACTATATAGATTGCTAACGCATGATTAGATTTAAATAGATAAACTTTGAATGTTTGCCAGTAAGCAAACAAAACACTGCCTTTCTGGGTCAAGGTTCTTCCTTTAAATAACTGAATACAGGTATTTTTTTTTAATTTATACGACTTTTTTATACATATTATTAGACGTGATGAAACTGTTAAATAAAGCCTGTTTTTTGTTCTCAAACTTGTTTATCGGTTTGAAAACAATCTGAGACACTGAACTATTTTTGAATTGAATTGCATCTGAAACACGTTTATTCATGAACCATCAACATGTATGTTTAAGATAAATAAAAAAAAACCGCAATGGTTGAAGGACCTTTCTAGTTCATTGATTACCACAGGCACTCGAATTCCGGACCCCCTTTTCCTCCTTTGGTCCCTGCCGCGATTATGGTATGGATCTTTGTCTGGAAGTATATCTTTGAGCCATTTATCCATATTTTACAACATTTCGTGTTACAACTCTCGTGTTTTTTTAAAGGGGCATTAGCTACGATTTTGACCCAAACAATTACATGCTTTGGAAATTGGCAAATAGCTTTAAAATGATGAAATAAAGGTAAATATTTCACATTAACACAGTATAGGAACCTGTACGCCTGAAATCTCTTATTGACGTGCTCTTCTGTAAAATGTATTACGGTTTCTGTGGAAATCGACTGCCCACGCTTTCAAAACAGGCAAGTTTTTCGGAATTTATTATCGACAGATACAATGTATCTGTGTAAAAATATTACAGAATGTACATGATTCATTACTCTAACGGACGCTAAAGTTTCTTTGTATAAAATAGCGCAACAAATTCAGAATGGAGTATCAAACGTTTGTTTTTACTACCAGAAAGGGTAAAAATTCAATTTTTATGCCTAAATGGCTTCCAATTTAGACTGTATTTGCACGGATAGTTTTGGATGTGAGAAGCATTCTTTTTACAAAGAAGCGATAAAGAAAACATAATTGTTCCTACTAAAAAATTGGATTGAAAAAATGAATGTGCTGTTTGCTGTAGCTGTGTATGTCTGTTTGACGTCGCGTTTGAAAACGGTCTGTAACCTGATTGACGTGCTAAATTTGTATTTTAAAATGTCTATTTATTTAGCAATGCTGAGGTATTCATATCTGTAATTTTGCATAAACTGTGTTCATATCTATTGACATTACCAACACAAGTATCGGGAATATTATTCAAGGATAAAGGGTCAAACGGGACAATCTTATTCTTTCCTTGTTCAAAAGAACCTGTTAAAATGATAAATGTGACGCTAGAGGGCTAATACATTAAAAAAACAAAGATGCAGTCCTTGCATCAATCAATCATACGCATTCTGTCAAGTTTTTTGACATACAGGTTATTAGAATTTAATGAAAACATAGAAAAACTTACCTGTCGTGAAAGTGTAAGATGTCGAATTCCACCGAAACCGTAATGCAGTTTACAGATGAGAACGTCAATACGAGTTTTCAGGCGTACAGGTTCCTATACTGTGATTAAACAGCTTATCGAACCACTTTCCACCTTTTGAGAACGAAAATTTCCATCGATTACTTATTTGCTTGCAAGTAAATAATTTGACCTCGCTTTTTCCGTATGCAATTGACCTTACTAGTGACAGGTAAAAACGAATTATTTGTATTTGTCGCTTATTAACTGCAAACTTGCATGGTTCTTTGTCTGTAATTAACACCGACTAAAAGTAGATTCACAAAAAATAAGAAATAAGTGCATTGTTGTACTGATTTAATGACGATTCGACAAACTCCGTAAACAATGTCGATAATTAATAAGATGACGTCCATTTCTTGATCGATCTCAAAACACGAGCAGTTGCAGGTTTTTTCCCGATGCGCGTACATTTCATAACATGTATAAGTTACAGAAACACGTTTTATTAAGGCATTAATCATATCTGATAGTTTTTATGGGTAACAAAAATTTACGATTTAGCAGATAATGCCCATTTAAGTAAAACGGCAGCTGGACCTAGAAACAAAAGTTAGTTGAACGAGAGAGTTGTAACACGAAATGTTGTAAAATATGGACAAATGGCTCAATGATATACTTCCAGACAAAGATCAATACCATAATCGCGGGAGGGAATAAAAGACAAATGAGGAAAAAGGGGGGTCTGGAATTCGAGTGCCTGTGTATAATACACAAATGTTCCTATTATACAAACATATACTGGTAATTAACAAGGTGCAAACATATTCAAACGTGCTTTCGATTCCGGTTAAGGTGTTCTTTAACCATTTAACCGCATGGTTAAAACAACACCATAGAAAAAACTCAATCGTAAATTAAAAAAAGTTTAAAACCAGGTTAATGGTTCAGGATTTAAAACAGGCCTATACGAGATATTAATTGTGCAAACCGCAACGGTTGTGTAATGGTTAACGTTCTCCTCCTCGAGTTTGGTAGATCCCGGTTTCGAGTCTCGATCGAGTTTAAAAAAAAAGACTCTTAAAAAATTGTATTTGTTGCTTCTTTGTTAATCACGCAGCACTGAGGAGTGAGACAGCAAAGACGGGAGCGACATATCTACCTGCGACTGTTGTTTCAGTGAGCTAGCACTATAAAATTCCAATATTCGTTGTGTTAGTCTATATGGCTAGTACAAAGCCGACATCATCGTCTCATCAAGGATTTGTATTCTACTGTACAAATCCTTGGTCTCATCAAAAATATAGCAGGATATCGCCATTATATAGCAGAACAAATTGCTCATTTGACATTAAACATTCATCACTGACTCACTTAATAGTCTACAGTCAGAAATCGCATAATCACTATTAAAACGGCTAAAATGTGATATTCTTTGAATTCAAATTGACACAGAATATGTTTGATACAACACAAATCACGAAAAATTGGGGCAATTTTCAAGCTCAATTGTGGTGTAATGAATGGAGACTTAAGAAAATATAGAAAGTACTATGATTGATCTATGTCATACTAAAAAAGATAGGAAAAGTCTCCACCAGAATTTACAAACTTTCATTTTTAATGTTGATCGGTTGAGGACGCTATGGATGAAAAAAAGATGGCGACAAAATGTCCCTCTCGAAAATTGCAGATGATCACATTTAACATTCAACCCAAACATTCTTATGTAAATTCCGTTTATATATAGATATCTATCAACAATCTACCGAGAGGAATTCGCCATCAATCATCCATGAACGCTGTAATCGGCTTAGCAAAACACTGAAAATTCGATAGTATCACTCTCATCAGATAACGATATACATTCTCTATCCAGAGTTGTCGTTCCTGCTACGCTACACAACATCTCTGTCAACGCTCATTTTACAAGATTCTTGTAAAACTTAGAAACAGTCAACAAAATGTACTTAAAATTGTTTTGATTATTGTAAATATCAATAAAGACGAAAATAAATCAATCATTTCAAATCAATTTTCTCTTAAAAATAATTAAAACAATTTTAAGTAGATTTTTTTTTACTGTTTCTAAATTTTACAAAAATCTTGTGTAATGAGCGTTGACAGAGATGTGGTGTAGCGTAGCAGGAACGACAACTCTGGATAGAGAATGAACGATATACTATAACAATATACTATATAACGATATACTATAACAGTATAATATAACAATTAAATTTACGTTGTAATATGATAATAGGTGTTACCTAACTTGGGACGAAGTCCAGTATTTTTTTTTTAAACAATATCAACTCAGATATATGGACCTATAATATTTTTTCAAAGTAGACCGAGGGTGGATCCAGATTTTCTTAAAAGAGGGGGCAAATAGGGGCTTCCGTCGTTTTTTAAGTCCCGATCTAGGTACGAAACGTCCGCATCCGATTTTCTGCACAGATTTAACCATGTATTGACTCCCGGTATGTCATTTCCGGTGCATGAAAATTTAGTCATTAGTATATAGAAAAAAAAAATGCTATTTCTACCATAGTTGAGACTTCGTCCCATATAACATACAATAATAATCTTTGTAAACCTTTCAACAATTTTTTCCAAATTTGAATATTGCAAATATTTTAGTAGATTTCTGTCACATAATGAAACTACATGTATATAAAAATTACCAGAAATACATTGAAGCTACACCTACGAATTAAGAAAAGAACATTTTCTTCTTATATAATTTTAGACCTTTGATCAGAAGTATGATGCTGTATCTAAAGAATACATGGCGATGTTTAACATGAGAGATGGTAGGCATTTGTTATCATTCTAATTTCTACATTTGAACACATGTATGATCATTGATGTTGTAGTTAACAAACCAGTACCTTATTTGAGAATAGAGTGGTCAAATACGATATATTTTGTGCTTCCAAATCTTTGGTTTTGGGCGTACTGATGGAGATTATTCCAGAAACGTGTCATGCAGACTAAATTAAATATAACCTACCTATATCGCCGAATAGTCACATCAGTGCCTAGCATGTTATCACCAGTACATTGATGAAGTGCTGAACTACACAGAACGTCAGAAGATATAATACGCCTACATTTGTAATATACATACAATGCAAAACAGATCCCATGTATATACATAATGTATGCAATACAAACAAACCTATAGACGTTGCATAAAGCGTGCATGAACAATACACAGTACACACAAGAGAGATAGCATACATTAATACACCTTACATACAATACTAGATCTACATGACCTTACACTCAATAGACATGCTATTTACACCTTACAGATATTACTAAATAGACATGTTTATACAATACGCCGACACACAATATACATGTTTATACAATACACATTACACACAAGAGACATGTCTGTGCAATACGCATTACACACAATAGACATGTTTATACAATGCACAGTACACACAATAGACATGTTTATACAATACACATTACACCCAATAAACATGTTTATACAATGCGCATTACTCACAATAGACAAGTGTATACAATACACATTACACACAATAGACATGTTTATACAATACGCATTACACACAATAGACATGTTTATACAATGTGCATTACTCACAATAGACATGTTTATACAATACACATTACACACAATAGACATGTATATACAATGTGCATTACTCACAATATACATGTTTATACAATACACATTATACACAATAGACATGTTTATACAATACATATTACACACAATAGACATGTTTATACAATACGCATTACACACAATAGACATGTTTATACAATACACATTACACACAATAGACATGTATATATACAATACGCATTACACACAATAGACATGTGTTTACAATATACATTACACACAATAGACATGTTTATACAATACACATTACACACAATAGACATGTTTATACAATACACATTACACACAATAGACAAGTGTATACAATACATATTACACACAATAGACAAGTGTATACAATACGCATTATACACAATAGACATGTTTATACAATACACATTACACACGGGGAGCCTGAGTGGCTCAATGAGTTAGGTCGCTGGATCTAACAACTCATACAAGCCTATCACCAATACGGCGTGGGTTCGCGCCCGGCTTTGTAAATTACAAAAAAGGGTGCACTCGACTCGCAACCGCAAGTGATAAAGTTTACCAGTTGCTTGCCCATGGTCGGTGGTTCTCTCCAGGTACTCCGGCTTCCTCCACTACTAAAACTAGTCTCCATGATATAGCTGAAATATTGTTGAAAGTGGCATTAAACACCAAAAATCAAATCACATTACACACAATAGACAAGTGTATACAATACACATTACACACAATAGACATGTTTATACAATACACATTACACACAATAGACATGTTTATACAATACCATTACACACAATAGACATGTGTTTACAATATGCATTACACACAATAGACGTGTATTCAATGCACATTACACACAAGCAACATGCACATACAATACACATTACACGCTCTAGACGTGCATATATAATCTGCATTACACACAATAGACAGGCGTATACAATTCACATTACACAGTAATACACACAATAGACATGCGTATACAATACACATCATGTCACACAATAGGCATGCATATGCAATACACATTTCACACATATGCAATATGCAATACACAATACAAACAAATGAGCTGTAATAGTTAAGATTGCTCGTCTCAGCACGGTAGATCATGGGATCGAGCACCGATCGGGTGAAACTAAAGACTAAAATTGGAATTTGTTTCTTCTCCGCTAAGCACGTAGCATTTAGGAGAAAGAACAAAGACTGGTTGACTCGGAAACGGAATAATGATTCCGAGTGGAGCGACCTGTCTACTTGCGGACTGGTGTTTTTAATGTACTATCGTTATAGAAATAGGAATAAGCGTGTTGGTCTAGTAGTACATTATCATCTCCATCGAATGTTCTCCCTATTAATTTATATACCTTTCTTTGTAGCTGAAAATTTGATGTCTACATTTTATCAATAATATTCTTTAAACAAAACTGTTTTAACAGCAAAAATCCACAGTGGATTTATTGGTGATGTAAAGCCAGTTGGACATTTAATTGGTGAAGATCGAGACATGCCAAGCAAAGGTAATATAGTTATGGAAGTAAATGCATATCTTTGTGACATCCATCCAGTACACGATAATAATTTCATATTTTTCTTAGGGTAACATTGAGTTGAATGGTGATAAAATATACTAACCTACCTTATACCTTATCAGACTCTCATTTTTTACCAGATTTTGTCTTGTGTGAACACCTGATTTAGCTTAACTTAAAGTTTTTATTTTGTTTTGGTGGGGGTGGGGGTTTCGGTATGCAGCCGATTTTTCATTAGCCCGGATTTATTTCGCCTCCAAACGAGACATTATTGCAAGATACAATTTGGCAAAACAAAAAAATCATAGAATGTGACAATTTTCCCTCGCACCATTGTAGACTGGAACTGCCTACCTCAGACTACAATGCCAAGTGACTCACTCAAGTCCTTCAGGGCTGCCATTACCTCATCTTATCTTTAAATTCACTCAATGTTTTGTACATATTTTTAAACTTATTTTCTTATTGTTATTTTTCCCTTGTCTTTTACGGAAACTGTTGAAGTAGGTCAATAATTGGTAGAAGTAGAAGTATTTTCCTTTCTGATTTTAGAACATCAATAACCTACAAAAACATGTATATACAAATTACAATGTACTAGATGCTATCATTCAACACTGCAACTTCAACAGATACTTTTCAGACCAGATATGTATGTATAATGCATTGATGTCTTATATATTTGTTGTCAATTATAGATCAAACAGCAATAGAGCTATTACCAGTCAGAAAATGGCAGAGAGGGAAAAACTGCTTACTACTTAATGGTGTTAGTTTACATAGAGGGCGCTTTCGTGTTCCAGTTAGTGGTTTTTACCACGTGTACAGCGCCATTGATTTTAACTACCAATACGAGTATAGAGATGTAAACAATAGTATCAATGTTGAATCTAAAAGTCCTTGTATCAGACATGCCATATATAAGTCAAACATTAAGAAATATAATTATGAAAGAGAGATGATGAGTACACATCATCCCTACGAAATGTCGAGGAATTTGATATTCTCTAGATATGACACTTATGTAGGAGGGGATGTTCATTTAGAAGCAGGTGATGAAATTTATGTTAAAGTTGCTAATATCTCATATGCTTCCAGTCCTCCCAGAAATATGTTCGGCATTCATTTAATTTGACATCGAACAGTCTACTGTGTGAAGTGTTTGGTATTAAGCACAGCTATTTAAGGTCATAAGCAGATGATTTGAGTTCTAGATTCTGGTCAAATATGCCTATTAAAAATCATAAGATTATTAGAATGTTGAATTCTGGTGATAAAATATGTTGACATTTAAAATCATAGTAAACAATATGTTGTTAATATGATATAACATGTTTAGGAGCCTTGCAAAATGTGTGCCAGAGGGCACTTGAGAGATCGATCTGAATTATTTCATATCACATTTAATGTTTTTATCATCATATGCAAATAAAAGATAATAAAAAACAAAGTAGAAATATAATCTTTCTGTCTTAGATATATGTTTTATGACATTCAAAAATACGAAAGGGTATTGGAAATGTCAAGTTAATTTCAACTCATTTTTTTACTTTTTTTTAATAGATTTATAAAGGTGTGTCATCTGTATGCAAACTGAAAATATAAAGATAAACTAGATATCTAGATGCCTTACAACAAAATATAAAGATAAACTAGATATCTAGATGCCTTACAACAAAATATAAAGATAAACTAGATATCTAGATGCCTTACAACAAAATATAAAGATAAATTAGATATCTAGATGCCTTACAACAAAACAGGGTCAGTGTTATGGTGTTTAACGGCACTTTTAACAATATTTCAGTTGTGTCATGGCAGTAAGTTTTATTGGTGGAGGAAACGGAGTACCCGAAGAAAACCTCTGATCTGCTGGAAATCTCTGACAAACTTTATCACATAATATTGTATAGAGAACAATTCGCCATGAACGGGATTCGAGCTCACAACTTTAGTGGTGATGGGCATTGATTGCATAGGTGGTTGTAAACCAAACT